>CM076578.1:27464156-27654510 GCA_034641835.2 Pinus albicaulis | reverse complement strand
TTTGAAAAATGGTGGAATCCACAAACTAAGGGCAAGGTTGAAAATTTTCAGTCCATTGGGCTATGGAGTCAAAGGATGGCTTTACTGGATTTCTATTCTACACACAAGATGGCTTTACAGGGCAAGATAGCTAGACAGAGAACAATCCTTAAAAATTTAGAGTGGATGGGATGATTTTGAAGGGATGAAAGACAGCTAAGAATCTTTCACCATGTTCAAAAGAAAGAAATGAGATGACTACAAACAAAGAGCAATGAAGAATTCTTTATTATAGTAATCAACAATGTTTAAATTAGCAAAGCAAGAGCATTTAAGAATTCATGCTTATAACCAATTTAGAGGAAAAAATTAAGAACAATCACATATGAAATCAGAGTACAATTAAGTAAATTCTGATTCAATCCTTTATGTAAATTATTCAGAAATGGACATAATGATATTATAAACTGATATAAAACTTAAGACAAAGAGTAGAAAGACTTATTGAACTGCAGTCCAACACATGAATCCTGCAAAAAGTCCTGAGCTTCAAATCGTCATCCAGTAAGCCACGAATAAATTTCTCCAAAATGCTTTTATTCAGAAAATCTCAATGTTACAGCAAAGTAATAGAATCCACCCTCAATACTCTCTTTGAGGGTTTATTTATACAAAAAATGATTGAAAATATCTTACACTAACCTAGCCCTCAATTTAGGGTGACTAATAGATAAGTTACAATAAAAAAGGAGACAGATGGTCTCGTAGATAGAATAAAATGCAGTTGCTGGTGTGCTGTTTCCTCATTTTGCTGATGTGCTGGAGGTAAATGCTGAAATAGGGCTCGATGTTGTCCCTTTGAGTAATTCTTTAGCTTGTTTGACACTCTTTGTTTCTACGGATACTCTTTAATCTGTGTAACTGATACTCTTTCATCTGTGCTCATTTTTATCTTTCACATAATAGTAAAAATATAAAATTCTCATCCTGAAGATAATTTTCATAGAATTTCCAATAGGTCATTCCACCATTGATCTTCTGGTATCATAGTCCTTTTAAGTTTTCTCAATGTCTCATCAGCCTCTGTGAGTTTGTAAAAAGTGGGCTCATTAGGAAACAAATACTTTATTTCATGTTCAAGATGAAATAAATTCTTCAACCTGTCATAGAGATTTCTCCCTGTTGGCAACGTTGTTTCTGGCAAACTGATAGAACTAGCAGTTGTATTTTGAGCATGGATATCTATTTTCTTAACATAGGTTTCCAGGTCCATTATCTGGTCCTCTGAGAGCATAGTACTGGGTAACCCACTGTCCAACAAAACTTGAAATTTTTCTCTGAAAGCATTAATATCAGCCAAAATATCTGAACACTTCCTTTCTAAATTCTGCATAAAAGTTCTTTTGATGAAAACTCTTTTTATCATCAAAATAGTGCCGGTTCTGTCTTCAATTCCTAGTACTACAAGCTGTTGCTTCGTTCAGGTGTTCAAAAATTGAATAAGTTGATTGGCCTGCTCGGGTCTACCTCTTAATTCATCTCTTGTTCTATTTATTTCTTCCTGAGCTACTTTAATCAAGTCATTTTGTTCAAAAATTGCTTGAATAGAGGGCCAAATACTTTTTATTAACTCAATTATATTACCCCAAAGAATTTCATTTATTTCCTTCAAAGGATTTTCTAATGAAAGATCTTTTTCTAAAGCCTTAACTAATCTGTCCAATCTTTTAATTTCCCTGGTATTATCAGCAACTGTCTTCTTAGATGTATCATATTTATGCTCCAAATTTTCTAACTGTAATTTTGTGGTTTGAAGTTCTGTGACTCTTAATTGTAAACTTTCCATTTGTTTTGTCAATTCATCATAACTTAAACTAGAAGTGTTCACCTGCGCTGGCACTGTTTGTTGCTTTGCTGTTGTAGTACCTGTGGTTGTAGTAGCTTCTGTGGTGGATACTTGCATGATAGCTTCTTTTTCCTGTAAAGCTTGTTCCAATCCTTTCTCTGTTTCACCTAGTCGCTCAGTCATCTTTAAGAGCAACTCCATTATCTCTTCTTGTGAATTCCCCTTCAAAACTTCTTGGGTCTGGGGATGCCTTGAGGCTGGCAATTTCAGCTGCTTTCTCAGTGCGGCTATGTCATCATCTTTCTTCTTAATCAGTGCCTCAATACTTTTAATATCTTTGGGATTGTGACCCAAGCTGATGATTATGTCTTCCAGAGACTTTATTCTGTTATCTTTGGCCTGAGAAGAGGCCTTTTCAATTTGCAATTGGGTGCTTGTGTTATTTAAAGAATCTTGCAGCCTTAGGGCTGCCATGGCCTTACCAGTAAGAGTGGAATAGACCATTTCCCCAGTTTGTTTATGCAGCTCTATCTGGTCCAAAGGATGAATTTCCTTTGCCAGGACCTCAAAATTTGTTCTAATATAATCAGCTGCTGTCATGGGTTTTGGCACCTTTGACTTGAAGTGGCTCATCATCATTTTGCCTTGTGAAATGTCAAATGCTGACATTAACCTTTCCTGATTATGTGGAGCCATTTTCAAATATTGATCATATACCTTCATTCTTAATGGATCATTCTTTGCCTTTATATTAATGAAAGTTCTTTTTATATCCCCTGTATCTGTTTTAGGTGGCCTAAAAGAGGATACTTCAGTACTCAACTGCTTTTGTAAAGCTTTTCCTTTCTGGCTTGTGTTTGTTTCACTAACTGTGCCAGTTAGTTGACTGTCTTCTCTTCCATCATCAAACATCTCATCTATGATTTCCACATCTGGAAGTGGATCTGGTTTCTGTTTTTTGGCTTGATGTATTCCTGAGGACTCTTTAGGAGGAGTAGTATCTGGAACCAGGTGCTCTGGAAGTTTGAGGTTTCTCTACCATGACTAAAGTTTCAATGACCTGAATTTCAGGTTCCTTTCCTTTGCCTTTTGATTCTGCTACCACTGGTGAACTGCCTTCCTGTAATGTCTGCTGTAGATTTGCTGCTGAAGAAGTGCCAATGTGAGGTACCTGCACTTGACCACAAGATTCTAGGTCATACTTCTTCTCAAGATCTTTCATCATTCTGTTCATTTTTTCTTCTTCACTTTCTTCTTCAACTAGTGTTTCTTCAACCCATTCATCTTGGTTGGCATATTGTTCTATTTCAGGAATCTTGTGGTGTATGTAAAGCGATGATTTATTCTTTATTCTCTTTTCACAAATAAAACCAAATGGATCATAAGGAACCCAACGGAAAGTTCTTTGGAATTTGCAATGGCTTTGTAGTATATTTTTTGCTTCTCGTTCAGCCTCCCTAGAGTTGCAGATGAAAGGACCTAATTGACTTTTGATCCTTAGTTGGGCTTTCTTCTTCACACTACAAAAATGGATCACATTTGAATTATTCATTTGCCTGAAATATTCCAAGGCAAAAATTCTCATGGGCACATATCTTGGCAACTTGAATGGATGTAATTCACATCCACAGATTCTGATGACTGAATGGTTTTGATATAAATACCAATCTCCAACTTTATAAGTCCTTGAAAGTTGCAAGGTCTTCTTGATTTCATTACTGAGCCTTGGAGGAGGGATTCCTGTCAACAAGGTAGTTGCAGGATATACAAAAAGATCGATGAACTCAGTATAGGAATATGGAGAATCATAGGAAGAATGAATTATGGGAGACCAAAATATAACTGACCTAGGGTTTCCCTTGGCATCAAGCTTTTTAACAGGGAAAGGGAACTTTTCTGATTGATAAAAGATAATGAGATGATAAATAACTGAGGAATATTTAAAAAATTTCTCATCATCTAGCCTCATGAACTGATCATGGATCTTATTGGCTATGAAGGAGGCAAAGTCATATTTAACTTCAGGAGGTTGCCCAGGAGTAAAGATAGACAGCAAAACCAGGGTTATTTCATCAACATATTCACTTGTATTGAAACCCAAGACGAAAGATATCATATTTAGGATGAGCCTTCCCAATTTATTGAAATAATAAAAACCATAGGGAGGAGGTCCCTTAGGTTGATGTTCAGGCAACATGAAATTCTGGCAAATGGACTCCAATTTTTCTGGGGTCAATTTATTAGACTTTTCAATCAATTCTTCCATAGACAAAGGTGCTAGTTCTTGGTCTGGTTCAAAATGTAGCATTGCATTGATAGCTTGGGGAGTAATGGGGAAAAGAACACTCTGGTCAGGGGATATTACAGCTCTCTGAGTGGGATCATAGTTAGAATGGCAATAGTGGATAATTTCTGGGAAATTAATGACTGAGGGGATGAGATATCTCGATAGATTGGATTCCCACAACCCAATGACATCTTGCCCCTTCGAATAATCGTCTCTGCAGCGACAATAACTCAGAAGGGGGCTTTCATCAAAATGCAAGTCTTTAATCTGAAAATCTTTATCTACTAAAGGCAAATATTCTAACTCTCTGTGGGGGGCATTCAATGGAGTTACATTCAAGGCTGCCGGGACTTCCATTTGGGTTCTTGTGGGTTCAAAATGGAAGTTTCTAGGTTTTCTTCACAGACCGGGCGTGATTTCAGTTTTAATGAGTGAAATTGGCACAATTGCAGGTTCGGGGGAACAATTCACAGTTTTAAACCTCAAAGAATGATCTCAGTGATAAGATTTAATCACTAATCCAGTGGAAAACAAGGAAAACAGACTTTCTTTTGAAGTTCGAAGCGCTATAGGATAAATACCTGTTCTTGGAGGAAAGCTGGCTTTTAACAGGTATCAGGCGGTAGCAGGAGGATGCTTGAACACAGGTCTGGCGGAATTCTGGAGCGAAATCGGATAGAACAGTGAATTCCAGTGGAAATTTGAATTTTGCAGCAGAAGGCGCAGTCGCTTTCAAATAACGAAAATGACATAAAAAACACGAAAATTTGTTTTATTTCCAAAGTCAAAAAGGGGTTTTTAGTTTTTCGAGGAATGACGTCACTTTAGTACGGGCTGACGTGTGCAGGGGTCGGGCGGTAAACGGTAAGCGGTAATCCCCGCACCGCTTATGGACAAGAGTGGTTTTTAATGCGAGGGCAACGATTCCATTGGGCGATGGACGCGTGGCCGGTGGACTATTTCAAAACCACCAAGTCCCCGCGCGTTAAAGCTCTGACAAGGGACGGCTAGCGGGATGAATGTTAGCCGTAGATCTGTGGAGGGGCGATCCAAAGGTGGAAGGGACAGGGAGATGGTGGGGCATTATCGTGCGGGCCCGGCGGGGTTTTAAATGTGATTAACGTTATTAAACATCCCGGGGGGGCATCTAATAGGCGGAAAAGGTTGGTTATTAACTAATTCTGATAATTAATTAATCCCAATGTATAATGGAAATAGGGGTCGCGGTGGGGTTTCGATTGTGGTTGAAGCGTCGGGTGGGATGCCAGGTGGATGGGCCACGGTGGCATAGGAGCTTTTCCGAAGTTTTTTAGTTTGAATTAAAACTTTGGTTTTATTTATATTTTTGTGTTAAACATACATATCATATGTTTAAAGTTTTTCTCATATATGTTTTTTTTATTATATGATAAATTAACCGATATAATTAATTTACCATAGGGGCGGGAGTATTATATAATGATATATTTTAACCAAAGGGGTTGTATAGTGGGTTTTTATTTGAATGCACGGGGAAATAAATACTTTGGCTAAACTTTATAATAGAGGGGTTTTTGGATATTTATATAAAAAGAGTTATATACTTAGGATAGGGCATTTCACTAGGGATTTAGTAAATAGAGTTAAATGTTAATATGACAAAGGGACAAAGACAACTCAAAATACTTTGCACATCTAAGAAAGTGACAATTTCTGAAGTAAATTACAATATATCATCTTCAATACTTAAACTTAGAATAGTAAGTTATTTTGAGGGATTTTTATGGAAGTTTGCATGATTTTCCTAAGCAAAATGGGATTTTACTTAGGAAAAGATTGAAAGTGAATGATAATGGATAATTTCAAGTACTTAGGTCTTTTTGATCATCAGGCCGAGGGTCCGGTCCCTCCAAAAGTCAAGGAAATGCCTTGAGCCCTTTTGATCTCCAAATACCTTAGCACTTTGGGGAAATTAATAAAGATCTTAGGGAAAAAGTGATGTGGGAAGTTAATGATTTTGACTTTGCTTTCTCTGAATTTTCCAGTGCATTTCTTGCTTCATACTTGTGATGAAAGTAAAGGATTAAACACATTTAGCAGCATCATTCATCAGATAAAACTTTGCAACACCATCTACCTACCCTATCTACTGGACACTACCATTTTCTCTTCTTTATTAGGGTGCATTTAGACTTGCAAACCCTTATCAATATTTTTCTTTTACAAGGCTAATCTATCTAATTCTACCGTTATTACATCCAAGGGCTCAGATTAAACTGTTGAGCACCTTTTATTAACTCTACCTATCTACTTATCTGCCAAGATTAAATTGTTTGGTCAGATATTTATTCTCTATTCTACAACATGAAATTGAAAATGAATGAGTCAAGTTTAAACAATTTGACTCTTCATAAATTGTGGCAAAAGTTTGACAAGCTGCACACAATTGCTTTATTACAAAAAAATGAAATAGTAGTGGCATTTGGATTTGCACACTTTCCTTGGTCTATTTTTTGTTTGGGGTTCATTTCTTTCACTTTTTTGACCATTTTATTTTTCTTACCCTTTGATTTTTTCTTTTAGGGTATACCCTCTTTACATTTTTTAAATTTTTTGATTCTTTGGTTTTTCAAGAATATGGAACACCTTTGCTCAAGTAAGAAGGTTTGAACATATTCCACACTTCCATCAAGACAATCATGAAAGATGAAACCTATTGGTATAGGAGACTATTTACATGATAAATCTATCTATTTCTACCCTTATTACATCCAAAAGCTCAGATTAAACTGTTGAGCACCTTTTAATAACTTCTACCTATCTACTTATCTGCCAAGATTAAACTGTTTGGTCAGATATTTATTCTCTATTCTATAACATGAAATTGAAATATGAATAAGTCAAGTTTAAACAGTTTGACCCTTCATAAATTGTGGCAAAAGTTCGACAAGCTGCACACAATTGCTTATTTACAGAAATGAAATAGTAGTGGCATTTGGATTTGCACACTTTCCTTGGTCTATTTTTTGTTTGGGGTTCATTTCTTTCATTTTTTTGACCATTTTATTTTTCTTACCCTTTGATTTTTCTTTTAGGGTATAACCTCTTTACATTTTTTAAATTTTTTGATTTTTTGGTTTTTCAAGAATATGGAACACCTTTGCTCAAGAAAAAAGGTTTGAACATATTCCATAGTTCAATCCAGACAATCATGAAAAATGACACCTATTGGTATAGGAGACTAACACCAGTGTCAGAATTGGGCCTGGGATGGCTCATGGGAAATATATGGAAGTATAATTTCCAAATATGCTTGATTTTCTTCATTTTTTGTTCATTTGGTTGTTCAAAAACTGACTTTCCCAACACTAGTCAAAAAATGGTGAAAGCTAGTGCAGAAATGCATAGTGCTGTTGCAGGCCACTTTTGGATGCCTTCCTCAAATCCAAATTGAGCTCATGATAGCTAATTGGAAAGATATTCAAGGCTAGTTTTCTTTTGACTCATGAATAAAGTCATTTGGATACTCAATCTTTGAGAAAACTAGATTTTTCCCAAGGTCACTCCAGCTGTGCAGAAAATCTCCCGTGACACCTGTAGTTTTGAAATTTCTCCCAAACCATGATACCTGTGTAAAACCTGAAGGAGGTTTTTCTTTTTTAGCCTATGATGGACAAAAAACTCTCTCACTTTTGTCAATGCCACCTCTTTTTGGTCAGAAACATCATTTGAAGCAAAACTGGCCCTGGGCGTGACACATGGTTTGTCTTGTCTTTTTTTCTTATTTTTAAAATTTTTCCTTGCATCCTCTGCTTGTACATGAAGGAGGAAATTTGTAAACAAATATTATTATGCCCTCTACTTATGATGAAGGAGGAAATTTTCAAACAAATCTTCTTATGCCCTCTGCTTATGATGAAGGATGCCATTTGCAAACAAATTGTTGTTACCTCTGTTTTTTATTTGAAGGAGGTCTTTTTAAAACTACAGTGTCTTTATCCCTGTCTATCCATTGGAAAATGATTTTGAACAAGCTGTCTTTGGGCCCTCTACTTGTCATGAAGGAGGCCACTTGCGAAGAAAAATGCTTTTACCTCTTGTCCAATTTTCTTATGTGACATGGTCTTGTGGATTCTTACTGTGAAAACCATGACTAGGTAATGCATTTCCAACTGATAAATATCTATTGTGCCTGTCTTGGAAATAACATCTTCTTAGTAGTAATCATAGCTTCATTGGTGTTGATAGTGCTTTCATTATTTGGAGCTTAGGCTACAGAAAAAGGCAGATGTTCCTTTTATGCTTTTTACTTTTTATGCCTAGACTGTTGGAGGTCCCTTTTCAGAAGAACTGCCACACCTTTATAGTCATTTTTCCATGATGGATGAGTTTCTAACCTTCTTGTTGTTTTTAATCTTGCAGGGATGAAACTTGCAGGCTTTATTCTTCTTTTAAACCTGTACTTCCCTTAGTCCTTGAAAAATCAACTGTTCTTTTTACTTGAATATGTTCCTTGAAGTGTTCCCTTGCTCGCACTCTGCTTACTATCATCAATATGTACACCCTTGCAGCGATGCATTGATAGATTTCTTTGATATTTGGAGAGCCTTCTTGATGTATTCATGAAGATCATGCTTGAAATGATCACTTTCTTCAGACATGGAACTTCTTTCCCTATTTCTTCTTGAATTTGAACTTTTGTGAGCTTTTCTTGAAACAAAACAAAGCGACCTCTTTGATGGTGTATGACGTAGGGATAGAAAAGGGTTTTGTTTTGACAAATAAGAAGAAATGATAGCTGACTGAAGTCAAAAACAGGGTTTTTGACTTGGGGATAGTTTTCTCGGGGTATTTTCCCTAAACACCACCACTTAGACCCAGACATTTTATCATATTTTCTGAATATTTTCTTAGGCATATTTAGGTTATGACAAAATAATCAGTGAGAGAGGGGTAGAAAACTTGTCCAATGTTTGACAGTGAGTTGTGTGGAAATAGGGGGTTTTGAAAGCAGAGGTATTAGGCTTGTGATAGCTATAGACAAGGAAGTTTAGCTAGTTTAAGACATGATTGAAAACTAAAGACCACTTCCATCACAGGCTGTAAGACAGGGGTAAAAGAAAAAAATTTGTTTGAGTGGTTTTCTAGAGAACAAATGGACTTTTGAGATTGGTTTCTAGAAAACCTAGACAAGGGATCTAGTCATCATAATAGGAAAAAATACTTATGACTAACAGGATTTTGATCATCGCGGCCATCATGGTTGATGGCTCCTATGGATAGCATGTCCCTTTCGAGAGCGAGGGCGGTGGTGTAATTTGCCGCTAGGGTAGCCCTAGCTTCGCGTTTCACGAACATGGCAATATTCCGAGGGAGAGCCCACATGTAGTAGTCAATGGTGATGGAATCATCTAAGGCCATGTTCGGGGAGACTTTTTTCAATATAGTAGCGAAGAGTTGATTGAATTCTTTTACTTTCTCCTTCTTCTGGCATTTCAAAGTACTAAGCTCTATGAGAAGCATGGAAGGAGTTTTGTCTTCCAAAAATTTTTGAAGGAAAGTACGGCAAAATTGCTCCCAAGAAGAAATGGAAGCAACAGGGAGAGACCGGTACCATGTACCAGATTTATTCTCTAAAGTATGAGGAAAAATTCGGCATGCTACATCGTCCGACTGCACCCTCATCATTTTTAAGGCAAGGTAAAATTTTCTTACATGATCTTCAGCCAGTTTACCCTTTTCGAGGTCGAACTTGGGGAGGCACTTCTCGAGGTGTCAGGGCATGTCATGGAGGAGAACATGGAGAGTTAAGGGAGATTATGCCATCCAAGCTAGCTGCTGGACATGCCTAGCCTGCTGGTGCCGCGGTATGTAAACATGCCCTACTACACTTTCAGTTTCACTCCCTATGCCTGATCCAGATGCTTCGCCCTCATGATGGGAGTGCATATCCGTATTTCTCCCTTAGTTCCCTACATCCCTAATGTTTCGCTAGTTATAAAGGAAATGGAATCTGTTTTGGTTTTGGTTATGGTGAGGGTGTCCCATATTTTGTCCTTTCCCACGGCTTCTATCGCCACGCCCCCTATTTCCTCGACCCCTCCTGGTTGCGCCCTCAGGTTGGTTATTCGCTTGAGTTTCATCATTCATAGGTTGGTCGGGCTGGGTTTCGGTGATTTCTGAGTCGCCTCCTTATTCCCTTAGGGACTGTCGGGGGACTCTACTGAATGACGCTCTACGGCATCAGCGTAATCTTCTATCATGATACCTACCAGCTGAGGCAGGGAATTGACCAGGGCTCCCTGGCGAGTGTGGTTGGCCACAGGAGTTTGAGGGTTGACCAAGGAGCTGTTGGCCAAGACATTTTGTAAGCCTCTGATGAGTTTAAGGGCGATTGGGCACAAGGCCCTTAGCTGGTTAGAGGTGATCTCGTAGAAAGGGGGTTCTTCTTCAAGAGAATGTTCAGGGGGTGGTGGACCAATATTTTCGTACATGATTTACCCCTGCGGGGTTTGGAACAAAATGTTGCTTGTATGCTGGGAGCCTGCCATTTAGGCCCTCCTTCTAGCGCAAAATCTATTGATGAGAAACGATGTCCAGCCAACAGTAAGGGATCTCCCTGGTAAAAATTCTCGATTAGACTCTAAACCATTTGTGATAGGGATCCCATCCGGGGTGTGGGTCCAGCTACCACTGAATACTCCTTTTTCTAGGACACAAACGAGCCCTGCAGACCTATGAACACACGATTATTCGGATGATACAAGACAAATAGTTGATGAATATTAATGGACATAAAACACTACAAATAGCAAGATGAGTTAAAGCATGCAGTAAAAGGAAATTTTGTTAGCAGCACATCATTAGGTTCATGCTTGTAAAAGTTTTTCAAACCACAAAAGAAACAGTTCTTTATGGTTAGATCACCCTTCACTTCCTTAAGTGGTCTCTAGAGATAATATAAATGTTAGTAATGGAGTTGCTAACATCTTCTAAATAAACAACCTAACATCATTAACACTTTTAGTGAGTTGAAATGTATAAATAACATAAGCAGAAAATGCAGATTACTTAATCATAAAGATATTAGATACATAAGACAAAATATTCATAGTGTTAACACATTAATCCTCATAGGATCCAAGAGTGGAATCAAAACAAGTGCTTGTATTCATTCTTAGAAAAGTGCATTCAATTTTATACAATTCTCTTTTCTCCTTTGGAGTCCCAAAAAAAGATACTTTACAATTCCCTGAAGGGAGTATTTATAGGAAAAAATTGACCCTTGGGTATCCCTGACTTTTCGCCTTCCTGACCGTTGACATGCTCTATGACTTGAGGGAATACGCGACTTGCGACCTTTGCTATGGATGTGACCTGCGACCCCTTGGTTGTTGCAACCTACGGCCTCTTCTGTTTGCTGCAATATGTGACTTGTTCATGGGAGCAGTTGGGTGATTGCGAGATCAGGGACATCTACCTGTTGTTGTTCCTTGAGGTAACATTGCCATGCTCAATAATCTGCAGCCACTAGGGAGACCTGAGGCGTATATTCTCTCAACCTGTGAAGATACTCGAGAGCATTTTGAATCAAAGGGTCTCTCTTGATCGTGATCTGGTTTGAGAGGGAGGCCATTTTGGTGTAGATCTGGACCGGTGTCACAATGAATTGAACCAGGTTTTCTTGTGATGCCAGCAGGTCTTGAGAGGCGGTTGCTTGCCTTATGGGCTGTAGAAATGCTTGAATATATTTGGTGACTTCTTCCCATGTTTTCTCTTCGCCTAGTGCACCCAAAGATGGAATGTGGTGTACTTTGGCCATTGAGTCAATGCCGATAATCAAATGTTCATATGCAGACATTACTTTCCCCAAATCCTTGATGAGTTTCTCCTTGGATTGTACCTTTATCCAGATTTGAACCTTGTCATTCTGGTTGCTAATCCAGTCTTTTCTAGGTAAGGTGGCCGAAGCTTGTGGATACATGTTCGACCATTCAAGTATTTTGTCCAAGGCACTAGAGGCTTCCTTTAGCTGTGTGTTCCTCCTCTGGGTTTCTGCCTGTGATTTCAGTAGTGGCGCGACAGCTTGTTTTATCATCAACATTTCTTCATATACCTGTTTCATGGTGGCCTTTGTTAGTCATCAGTAATTTTTTTCCTTGATGATGACTAAATAACTATCCCAATATTTCTAGAAACAAGGTTCGTAAACATTGTGAGTTTTAGAAATCTCACTGCCTTCATTATCCTCAAGATAATTTTTCACTATCTCATCACTCCATAATGTCTAGCTTTTCTTACCAGTCCCAGAAAACCCATTAGAGGCTTTTATAACCCATTCTGTGCATATGTATTCACCTTTGGCCCAAATTATTTGCTTTGTTTTGCCTAAAAATTCCCCATTATCACATAAGCCTACCAATCAAAAAACTTTTTTGTGTCTCTCATGATACTCCCAAACACTAATGGTCTCAAATTTTCCCTGTAGACCCTTTGGATAAATCAAGTATATTGGATTTTGGATCTTCAATACACTAAGCTTATCATGGATCCTATATTACACTTGGTGATCCCTAAGTCTAAGTCTCAGTCCAAAAGCAAGTCCAAGAAAGCTCCATTAGGTCACCTAAGGTCTCACAAAGTCATAGGATGGATTTGGTGCCCTACAAACTATGTCTTCCAGTATGAAGAGATTGTATTCAAAGAGGAATAAATTCAAGCAATCTAATCCAAGTCTGATCAACAGTCATTCAAGAAATACCTCCTTGGCTTAGAGCATAAATACTACAAGGGACAGCTGCCCTTGTTCACATTTTTGCAAGAAATGATCAAGGTTTCCATCAGCAATAAGAAGAGGTAAGGTAATAGGATGAAATCATCACCAGGATACATCCACAAACAAGAGAAAGGCAGTAGGCCTGTGTTTAAAGAGAATCAAGGTTTTTGTGATTGGTTAACAAAACAGTGGTGACAAGCAAGAGACCATCATAAAGGCTAAAAAGGACAGAAGCCACCTCAAATCCATCAAGTGCACATTGAAGATTTTTTTTACAAATGATAAACAAGTTTTGAAAGGCTATAGAGAAATTATAAGGCAACACTCCTTATATTTCTCTAACAGCCCTAAAACCTAAGAGTTTGGACAGATTGGCAAGACAGGTCAATTGAAGATGACAAGGCCTCCTTCTTAAAAGCAGAGGGCATGCAAAGAGTATCAATTTAAGAGGCTAATGTTTTCAAGTGCAGTAAAAGGGCCTATAAAATAATCAAATGGAAATGCAAGCATAGAGTTAAATATCAAAGAGAGAAAACAAGGTAAATCATAAGGTTACTGTTCAGAAAATGAGATTTCAACTTCAAAAGGGCACTAATGGATCAAGGGAAAATGAAATATAGGCACCTCCACAAAATCAGAAGTGGCCAAATGAAACCCATGACATAATATGATTTATTTGAAACTTTTAGCAAACTAGACCTGTTATTTCCTTAAAAATAGAAGAAAGGTGAAAAGGCATTCTTCAGGTCACTGACAATCAAAAAGGCCCAAAAGAATAAGAACAGTGTATTCAGTTTGTCAAAGTGCATGCCAAATATAGTTTGGACAATGTCCCTACTTTCAAGGAAAAGAGGGTAAAAGGAGCATCATCATCAATCAGTCATCAAAACAGGAGAAGAAGGCAAGACACCTTGAGAAAACCTTCAAAACCCCTGCAAAAACATAAAACATATATCAGTCAAGTGACAAAAGATTTGAAACATAAGAAAAGAGGGTTCTTGAATTTAATTTATCTCTCTCAAAAGGATGTAAACGTGTTTAAATTTCATTTTTGGTTCATTTGGCGCTTGTAAAGAAGAAAAGGACTTCAGAGGAGAAAAATTGGCATTCCGGATTGTTTCTGGGCAGAGTTCTGTTGGCCATACAAAAATTAGAAGCGCTACGCAAACCAGATGCCGGGTTGTGCAAACAGCCCTTTTTCCTGTTCAAAATTGCAAGGTGTTGCGTAAATAACTCCCGGCGCTGCGCAAACTTGGGCTCGACTTTCCCAGGACGTACAGACCAACCATTTCACCCGACTTTCCTGCACGAAGCACCTGAGCGTTGTGCAAACTAACCACCCAACCTGCCCAGGCGATGTGCAGAAGCTTCCAACCCTACTGGTGATGTGCAAACTCATGTGCATAGGATTCCTTTTTGCCGACGCTACGCAAAATCCTGTGCAGACCCTGCTCGGCGCTACGCAAATGACCTCACCCGACAGCATAGGCAGAGGCGTTGCGCAAATGCTTGGGAAGTGCCAAGGTCAAAAGCCCTTGCCCTAAATCAAATTTTCACTCTCCAAGATGCCTCCAGAGTTTGTGAAAAATCCAAAATTGGTAAGTGATGCCCTTTCCTTCTCTCCAATCAAGTTTTTAAATTTATTTTGGTCTCTATGGCTCTGAATGTTAAAACCCTAGGTATGAAAACCCTAGGCCTTATATGCAAATGAACCTATGTGCTTAAAATTCCATCTTGCAATCAGTTTGATATCATACAAGGGTGGGTGAGTTGAGGTGCCTACAAACTCAGTTAAGAAGGGCCATCTTAAAATCTCCAAAGCCACTAAAACCCTAACCTCCATACCCAATATCCACTAAGGCTTGAATCCACCCTTTTTCCACCTTGTTTCATCGAGCCCCAATTTGCAAACCAGTGTCTCTCATCACCATGTTAGAGACTGAAAACAGTACTGGTAGTGGAGGAGGTCAAAGGCCTTCAAAGACAAAGCACAAGGGAGGGAAAGTTAATAGGTTGGAACCCCAAAATATAGTGGCTATCACATAATCTCCTAGTATCTTGTCATGCTTTCAAAACACAAGGTGTTTTCAGTTTTGTGAAAAGGTAAAGTAGGTGAAGAGCAATCCTGAGCTTACAAGGCTCCTCATCCTAAATTTAGAAAAAAAAACATGCAGACCTAGCAGGGGTGAAATTTGAGATTTCAGAAATTTCCATATCTGAAGCCACTGGTATCCCTTCAGTGGGTGAGAAATGGTTCAAGAATGGTAAGCTAGAAAGAGATTTATTTTTTTCCATTTATCAAAGGGAGGTATAGAGAAGGAAGTATCACAGTTTTCCCTTTCTCACATCTCAAACACAGGTATGCACCCTTAATGTTGGCTATCATGAAATACTTCACCTGTGAGGGGAGATACTCCAGGGTCTATACCTATCATCTTAGACTCCTTATGCATTTCAAAAGGGTTAAGGCACTTGACCTACCCTACTATCTCTACAGGAGTGTTATGAAAATGTGTTCAGTTGTCCAAAGCAGGAGTTACCCCCCAAAAATGTATAGCTTGTTCCACCGTTCCTTGATCAAGATGGTGGTTGTACATCAGCTAGAGCAGCGGGGTGTACCTTGGGATTTTTTCATAAAAAATTAGTTCTTCTCAAACCCACAACATCCTCATCAAACAAATCTGCCTTCCTCATCGGCACAAGTTCCCTCACCACAGGCACACATCCCTTCCTCTCCTTCTCTTGATGCATCAGGTGAAGCAGGGAGTGGAAATCAAGGATCACATAGAGATCAGGGTGAGGGTGAAAAAGTCAATGAAGCAAACACATAAATGTATGAAGAAGAGACAGAGGATATGGGAAGTGATGGAGGAAAAATGATGAAACACAAGGCAGTGAGCATAATGAACAAACAGATCACAGTGGAGATGATGGAGACAGTAGGGAAGAGTAGCTAGATGAGGAAGGCAGTCAACAAAGTGCACAAGACAACCAAGGAAATATTCATGATAGTCATGACAGCTGTCATGACTCTCATGACAGTCATAAGTTTCTGGATAACCAAGAAACTAAAAATGATAGTGCAGGAAATG
Source organism: Pinus albicaulis (assembly GCA_034641835.2). Taxonomy (NCBI): domain Eukaryota; kingdom Viridiplantae; phylum Streptophyta; class Pinopsida; order Pinales; family Pinaceae; genus Pinus; species Pinus albicaulis. Next base: position 27,638,551 of record CM076578.1, on the reverse strand, counting down.
ACCAAGGAGAGAACCTCAGTAAATAATAAATCCAAGATGAGGCTGATGGCAGTGATGAGGGTCAAAGAAATGATGAAAACATGGTCAAAACTACCATCATCACCCCTCACATATTCACATACTACAAAGGACAAAGAGATGTGTTTGCTGCTTCAAAAAGGCAAAGGGTCATCTTTCCTCAATTTATCAAAACATTGGACAAGGGCAAGGAAAAGGTGGAAAATATTGAGCAGCAGGTAAAAGTGAGGAGGAGTAATAGGATAAAGAAAACTACTCAAGTGCCTGAGTTCATTGAATTAGACAGTGATAATGAGGATGAGGAGATGACCACTAAAATGCTACTCCTAGACAAAGATGCACAAATCAGGGAGTGGCAGAAGGATTTTGAAAGAGCCCAGTGTGTCATTCAGTACTATAAGAATGAGCATAAGTATTTCAAGAAGATCAAGAGAGGCCTTACTCTCCAAAAGAAGATGACCAAGAATTATGCAAAGAAGAGCAGGTTTGCTTGTGCCAATCTCAAGGAGGCTCTCCTTGAGGTAAAAAACCTAAAAAGGGAAAATGAGCATAACAGACTTGGAATTTTGGCTGAGGCTTCTCAGCAATTATCTAAAAACATTTGAGGTTTTCCACCAATTTTGAAGGAATTTGAAGATTTTTTTCTTTGAGAAATTTTGGCCTCATTTGTGCCGCACCACTAGCGCTCTGAAAAAATCTAGAGCATATTTAGGAGGAAATATTGAAATTTTTGGATTTTTACATGACCTGCATAGCATCCACACAAAATTTCAGAAGATTTGGAGCAGTTTTGACCCCTCAAAAGGTCAAAAAACACCTCAAAAATCACCTTTCTATCTCTGTTTTAGGCCTGGTGCTACGCAAAATACAGTCTGAGGGTTTTACATTTTTGATAGGGTTATGGGATCTAGATCAGAAAACCAAAAGCATTTTTTAAAATTAGACTCTTCAGGATTTCCAACGAGCCATCACGGAGCCAAATCCGATATCAGGAAGTGGCCCAAAATGTGGTTGCAAAACAACCTATTTTCTGCAAAAGTAGCACTCCGCAAACAGACTCTCTTTTTGCCAAAAGTCAACAAAAGACACAAATTTATGGAAAATTAGTTTTTTAATATTTTCTTGGGCAAATCACTCTAGATTTGATTGAGGAGTTATGTTATGATATTTCTCATTTATTAGCTTATCTATTATGTGTCTTGGGTCTTGCATGGTCATTAAGCACATAAATGACATTTATGACAGAATTAGGGTTTGTGGAAGCCTCTTATAGTTTCCACATCCTCACTTGCTCCATAAATAAAGCATGAGGCTCTTATGTATTGGGTTGGATTTTGATGACTGATTCTAAAGTAATACATAGTTCCTTGGAATTTGAAAAGAGCTTGATGTCTTGGAGTTTATGAATGCCTTGGTTTGTTTGTTGATGGAGGAGGATTGGTTGCAGGATCCATGAGCCTGGTTGATGGTGAAGTGTTTATTTTTTTCATGTTTTCTAGTTTATCATTGTGTTTCCATCTTTCTATGTTGCAGTAGGACAAATAATTTTTGTTTGTTGATGGAGGAGGATTGGTTGCAGGATCCATGAGCCTGGTTTATGGTGAAGTGTTTATTTTTTTCATGTTTTCTAGTTTATCATTATGTTTCCATATTTCTATGTTGCAGTAGGACAAATAATTTAGACTAAGAAATGTTTCTGATGGCACCTTAGCTCTGTTTTTTCTTCACTGCCCTAATGTTTTCTTCTATTAGGACATGTTAGAGGAGCCTTCTTTTCTCTCTAAGATCTCCTAAGTTTGTTTATTTCCTGAATGGTTTAATACAGTAGGTATCAAGCATGATTCATGGTTAGCTCTACTTGTTGCCACTAAAGCATTGTTCTTGAAGTCTCCCTTTAAAGCATCATTACTTAGGTTTGTAAAAGAAGTTTTGTTCAAATCATACTCTTTGCACTTGCTTGGTTAATTGTTTTAAAGATCTCCATAGCTACAATATTATATTTTCATCAGTTCCCTCCTCTTTGATTGTAGTTATTTTTTAACTTAAATGTTTTCTAATTCTGAAGGTAAATTTACTAAAGTTAGATAAGCTCTTATGCTTTCTATATTTCACTGGAATTTTTATCTTGGATATTGATCCGTTTAAGTATTGTTCATTGAGCTTAATGGTTTTCCCTACCTCATGAGTTATAGCTTTTTCTTATCTATGTTTAAAGACCTCCTTGTTAAAGTATATGATAAAGGATTCTTGATTTCCTTTGTTAACTTTGTTCTCAATATTTATGTTCATCTCATGATCCTTTAAATCCAAAATATCCACCAACCAATCTAGATTTTCCCTACAATACTCCCTAATCCATTAATGAACCTATCATGACCTTCTTAGACACCATTTTCCAATGACTTGAAGTTTTCCTTGTTTCTATCTAGTCTATCTAATCATCATACCCAACCAAAAAAAATCAACAAACCCAATACTTCATAACTAGCCTAAAACTAACCTTAAAAAGCAAACAAATTTCATCTTTTCACCTAATAGAGAGAGCCCTCTCTGAATCCAGGAAGGCTAGGTCCTTGGATTCCAAAGTCTGGTTTGATGTTACCCCTGTCCATTTGTATCTCAATCAAACTAGCAAATTACGGGGAACTAACATAATGGAGATCACGGTGGGACCTTGAGTCAAAAACATCCTAGGTGTCCCTTAGGAACTCTCAAAATCTCAATTAAGCTCAGAAAATCAACTGATAGCCAAGAGTAGAAACTAATTGCCTCACCATCCTAGCAAGATGATGGCTCAGCTGGAGGATACTCATTGAAACCTTAGGGCTTCATAAGGAAACTGAAAAAACCCATATCAATCCCAAGATTGATTTTTGTCAAAATTTGGTGGTCTACCATTATATACATACCCTCAAAACTGCAAAAACATCCACCTGGCGACTCCACTAGCCTCCAGTAGGCCTTTTTTCATCTCACTAGTCCCATAGGTTTTCCTAGGATTGTGTCAAATCAGTCCCAAATCAGTTTTAAGGCCTATCTATACTGTGTGTGAGTAAAATAAAAACTAAGTGAGGCTAGCCTTCCAAAAACACTCATGAACCTTTTTTATCCTCTCTGTTTTTTGAATAAGAGATCTAGCTTCACAAAGGATAAATACCATATCTCACCCGGACCCAAATTCCCCTACCATAGTTAATGATCCAGAAAATATTTTATGGAAAAATTCTAAAGCTGGAAACTCAACCACTGTTATGACCATTCATAGAGAAATCTCTGCACTAGAACACATTACAATTTTACAAGATCCTCAGTTTGACTTGCACCATACCAAGAACCTATTCAGGACCAAGTCACAAAGTAGGATTAACCAAGCTGACCTTGAGCCCATAGATTTGCAGTAAAGCTCTAGTAGAGAAGCTTCTCCTTCCACTCCACCTGACTTTCATATTCTCCACCACTTCAGCTCTTTTCATCCCAAATCTACTCATAATCAGTTTGCTGGCCCAAGTACCTCAACTACACCCATTCACACCACCACTGTGCAAACCACTTCACTCCATCCTCCTGCACCTCCCGCAAACCCTCCCCTTGTAAATCAGCCTTTGTTTCCATTTCCTCCCATCAGGGCAGCCTGGTATTCTCCACTGGCTCTACCACAACCACTATTACCTTTGCCAAATGATTATCAGTCCAACATCCCTCACTTCATGGGGACTGAATCCATCACTCCCTAGAAACATGTAGATAGAATAAATGATGCTTTTGACTACATGGAGATAGAATAAGAAACCATGAAAATGAGGATTTTTTCCTAGAGCCTAGGAGGAGAACCTAAGAAATGGTTCAAAAACTTACCTCCCAACAACATACATTATCTCCCTTCCCTCTACCAAAATTTTGTAAACAAGTGGGAAATCAAGAAAAACCCCCTTCAAATTCTTTCTGAGTATAAAAATCTTAAGAGAAATCTGGGGGAAAGTGTTCAAGACTACTCCACTAGGTTTAATAGTGTTTACAATGCCCTCCCACCTCACATCAAACCTCCAGAAGGCTTAGCCTTAGTAAAATTTCCATAAGGCTTTGATGCTGACATGGCCTATCAACTAAGGGAGAGAGATTACCTAACTCTAGAAGACATGCAAAAGGGGGATGTGAGTGTAGAAGCCAACTTAATTGAGAAAAGATCTAGGATGAGATCAGAGAAGGGAGTAACCTATAAATATGAAACAGTACTTTCAACCTCCTCTTCCAACACCAAAATTGACTCCTTAGTCAGGAAAATGGAGAGGATGATGGAAAAAATTAGTTTGAATGAGAGAACACCTCCTAGGGAAAACCAAGTCAATCCTCAAAATAGGAATAGGAATCAGACTTTTAGAAGAGACCCCCCCAAATCAGACAAAGAGAGAATGACCAACAAATTCAACCCCCTTTCCAAGACAACTATGTAGATGAAGAAGAGAGAGAACCAGAACAGTTGGAAGAAGACCATGTAAATGTCATAGGTTCTGATGATGAGGATAATACTTTTCTTACCGAAGAAGAACAAAGGATGTTCTCTTCAAAACCAAATGAAAAATCATATGAAGATTCCGAAGACTACAAACTAGGATTTGAGAATGCCATAATGGAAGTCCATAGGCAATATGACCTTAGGAGCAAAAAGAACCAAGACGCCCCCAAGAGAAACCAAATAGACACTATTGTTAGGAAGACACCAGAACATGCTCCTAAGAAGACAACAGACAGTACTAGCACCATGGCTAAGGAGACTAAACCAAACATAGTCAAAAGCAACCAGCCAAGTGGTGATGCAAGCTATCGTAGTACCTCTACTAGTGCCCTTGAGAAAACTATCCTATCTAGAACCCCAAATCAGAATCAGCAAATCAAAAATATAGAAATATTCATGGCTGATAAAACTGATGTAAATATTCCCAAAACACAAATACCTTTCATCTTTTAAGGGGAGATTTCTAAAATCAAGATAACTATGCCTCTCACTGAATTGGTTACCCAGGAAGTGTATAGGTCTCAAGTGTTAAAAGTCCTGAACATAGGAAATGATACCAATACATTGAACTTGGAAGATGACATGCCAGAGCTATTGTTTGGGCCCGAAATAGATCGAAAATACCAAGAAGGAGCCATTCCCCCTTTTTATGTCAGCCTCAACATACATGAAAAAATCTTACATAATGCCATGATAGATTCTGGTGCCTCCCACAACCTCATGCCAAAAGCAATGATGGAGAAATTAGGCTTAGAAATAGCCAGGCCCTACAAAGATTTATATTCCTTCAATTCAAGCCGGGTTAAGTGCTTGGGCCTAATCAAATATTTATGTGTCAATCTGACATAAATCCTGACCAAGAGCTTAGTCATGGACATAGTAGTAGCTGACATTCCTCCTAAGTATGGCTTGCTTTTGTCACGATCTTGGGGAGCCAAACTTTTGGGAAACCTCCAACTTGACATGTCTTATACTACCATCCCTATTTTTAACCAGACCAAGAGAATATACTGAGAGTCTCACATGAAGTACATGTAGAAATTTGCTGAATAATGATTAATTATCCACCGAGACTATCTTGGTCACATACTATTTGAACTTCATACACAACACATAATCTCTTCCACTCAACTCAACTCAGATCATCAAACATGCGGAAATAAAATCAAGCGATAACACATCAAATCATCATACACATTAACACAGTATGTATGGGGAAAGCTTATAGCTGAAAACCCCGCAGCTATTGTGTATATTGTAATGGAGAAATCAAGTAACAAACTCAGTACAATACTCCTCACAAGTACTCAGTACTTTCTCATACAGTTACTCACAATCTAGCTCAGTTTTGAACAGGTTACTGGTTCAAAACTCACCGCCAATTGCCTTGCCTCTATTACGTGTTTCAATGCTATGGGATGGCCTCTTTATATAGATAAACCACCAGCCTGAACTGCGCAATCCTCATGGGCTTACTCCACCTATCTGTGTGTTGCAAATAGCAACAGTATAGTCACAACCGATAGCTAACTCCACCCTTTCATCTACCTCTTTCACTGGTCTCCACTGAACTGATCATGCACTGTAGTGAACTGATGTGTTCTTGAGTTGAATAATGAGTTATTAATTAATGAATTAAATATTATTTAATTCACTCCACTCATAACTAATTGATTAGCTAGTTAAACTAATCTCAACTAGTTCAACTAAAATAAACAGAACACAACTCCACTATCTGTCTCATTAACTCCACCAAAACTTTTGTCACTGAAGTCCAACTGAAGTCAACCATGCATGATGCCATCAAACCCTTGGGAATAGCGTAATTCCTCTGTCAGATGCATGAGCCACTTCTGTAGCTCGAACTGAAGTGCTCCAAGAGAGTAAACTGTTGTTTATAGTCTAAATATTATTAAGGGTAAATAATATTTGACTTCCTTGTTTTAAGGAGAGGCAGTCTAAAAATAGACTTCGACCTCTTTGACCTCAAAAATAGAGTCTCATCTATTTTTACCAACATGACCAATGCTCCAAGAATCTCATACTGGAATCCCCGGACCATGCTCCATATGTCTAAAAATAGACATAGTCTAAAAATAGATTTTGCGCCATAATTTGCCTGCGGGCCCACTTAGTGAAGGCGACTTCATTTCACTAAGCTCCATCATCTTGCTGCATTTTCAACACTCCCTCTCAGCAAGATATGGATTATCCGCAACCCCTATCCTGCCTCTGTGGAATTCAAACTTGCTCCTGGTGAGCGCCTTCGTCAGGATGTCGGCATCCTGATCCTCCGTGGGAACATATGAAAGCATCATGATTCTCCGCCGAACACAATCTCTGATATGATGGTACCTGATGTCGATGTGTTTGGACCTATCATGAAATACTGGATTAGCCGAGAGTTTAATGCAACTCTGGTTATCACAGTAGATCACCGTAGGCTCCAAATGCAACCTGAACAATCCTGCGAGGATCTTCCTCATCCAAATAGCCTCGCATGCAGCCAAGCTAGCTGCCATGTACTCGGCCTCTGCTGAACTGAGTGCCACGGATCTCTGCTTCCTGCTGTACCAGGAAACTGCTGTCGACCCAATGCTGAAAACTCCTCCAAAAGTGCTCTTCCGGTCCGTTGGGCTCCCTGCCCAATCTGCATCAGTGAAACCAGAAAGCTTCACTCCATCCTCCTGTCTGTACCATAGACCATATCCCGATGTGCCTCTGATATAGCGCAATACATGCTTGTCCGCCTTCCAAAAGAGCTTGGTAGGCTTAACCATAGCTTGCGAAAGCTGGTTAACTGCATAGCATATATCGGGTCGTGTATTGACCAGATACATAAGCGACCCCACCAACTGTCGATAGACAGTGGCATCCACTACCTCCGCTGAAGTAGCATCCTCCTTCCTCCAACCACCAGGAAGAGGAGTGTCAATAGGCTTGCAGCCTTGCATGTTGAACCTCTCCAGAATCTCCCGGGCATACTTGCCCTGAGAAACAAACAGTCCTCCGCTGCGCTGCCAAATCTCCAATCCCAGGAAATAATGAAGGATGCCTAAGTCCTTCATCTCAAACTCTCGTGCAAGATCCTCCTTGCATGAAAGTATCAACTGCTCATCGCCAGTCAAAATCAGATCATCTACATACAGTACGATGATCAACAGCTTCCCCTCCACCACAATCCGGTACAGGTTTGGATCCGCCTCACTCTTGGAGAATCCAAGCCCGGTGAAGTAGCTGTCTATCCGAGTGTACCAAGCACGAGGTGCTTGCTTCAGCCCGTACAGTGCTCTCTTGAGTCGGCACACATGCGACTCACTGCTGAAGATCTCAAAACCTTCAGGCTGTTCTATGTACACCTCCTCCTCAATGACTCCATTGAGGAACGCAGTCTTCACATCCATCTGATGAATGTGCCACCCCATCTGCGCTGAGAGAGCAAGGATCATCCGTATGGAAGAGTACCTTGCGACAGGTGCAAAAGTCTCCTCATAGTCAATCCCCTTGATCTGTGAGAAGCCACGGGCGACAAATCTCGCCTTGTACTTCTCCACACTCCCGTCAGCCGCCTGCTTCACTTTGTAGATCCATCGCGAACCCACCACCGATTTCCCCTCCGGTCTTGGGACAATCTCCCATGCACTGTTTCTGACGATCGAATCATATTCTTCGATCATGGCATCTACCCATGCGGGTTCCTCCACAGCTTCCTCAAAAGAGGATGGCTCCGTCACAACACATTGACTCACAAGATCCATGTATCCAGTGTACCGATCCGGTGACTGTCTCTGTCTGCGCTGTGCTGTAGGTGGTCCTACAACCCTCTCTGCATCCCGAGCCAGTCGCTCAGCTTCTGTAGTGCGCATGTGCCCTCTGATGGTTGGCGCTGCCTGGGTGGTTTCTTCCACCTCCTGAACCTCCTCTTGTGGCCGATCCACATCCGGAAGCTCCTCCTTAGGAACTAACAGCTCCTCATCTGCATGCAAGTGTAGCTCCCTCTCAAGCGAACACTGCATGGCTTTCTCCTCCCGAAATTTTATATCCCGTCGCACAACAGTCTTGCGACTGTCTGGCACATACACCCGATAGTTGTGAGGTGTATCAGTGTACCCCACAAATATTCCAACTTCAGCAGTTGGATCCAGCTTCCTTCTTGCATCCTTCGTCACATGCATGTAGACAGGAGATCCGAAAATCCGCAAATGGGAAATATCAGGCCTCTTGCCAGAATAAGCCTCCTCTCGTGTACTCATGCCAAGAACCTTGTGAGGACAACGGTTCTGCACATACACTGCTGTATTGCATGCCTCAGCCCACAAGTGAAGGGGTAGGCCCTAATCATGCAACATCGCCCGTGCAACACCCACGATCATTCTGTTCTTCCGCTCAGCCACCCCGTTCTGCTGTGGGTTATGGGGTGCGATGAGCTCTCTCCGAATCCCTTCTGCGCTGCAGAACTCCTTGAATTCAGCCGAGACGAATTCACCACCGTTATCACTCCTTAGAGCAATCACCTTCTTCCCCGACTCCTTCTCGACCAGTGCTTTAAACTCACAGAACTTCGCGAATGTATCACTCTTCTTCTGCATGAAGAAGATCCAGCACTTTCGAGAGAAATCATCAACAAATATCACATAATACTTGTGCTTTGCTGTCGAAGCAACCGAGAAAGGACCACACACGTCTGTGTGAACTCTCTCAAGGATCGTCGTGGCGCGACTATCCTTCTCGTGAAAGGTGGCTTTCACATACTTCCCTAAAGTACACCCCTTGCACTGATCTGACTGCGCAAGAGTGCCCTTAGGAAGTCCAGTAGAAATCTGCTGCATAATCTTCAAAGCTCCATGGTGAAGATGGCCCAATCTCCTGTGCCATAGTTCGCCCTCATCATCCCGGCTCACCACATCTCCCGCCTTGCATGCCATAGCTGCGCAGTCATCTACCTGCAACTGATAAAGGTTCTGAGTTCGAACCCCTATCTTCCGGGTCTCTCCAGTAGTCTTACTGCGCAGGAAGGCTTTTCCTTCGCCGAAGACCACATCATACCCCTTATCCTCCAACATCGCTACTGAAATCAGGTTCTTCTTCAATCCAGGTACATGCATGACATCCTTTAAGACAAAGGGTTTACCAGACTCCCTCTGAAAGGATACGGTACCGATACCAGTCGCACTGTATCTACCGTCATCGCCCATCTCGATGTGCATACCCAAATCTTTGTCCTCCAGATCCGAGAACAACTCCCGATCTCCCGTCATATGAAATGACGCACCGCTGTCCAAGAACCACACCGATCCCGTCACACTTGAAACCAAGCATGCAATCAGTGAAAAGTCAAGCTCGAACTGTGAAGCCAAAGCTTCTCCATCTGCAGATCTTCCCGCTTGCTTGTTCTTCTTCTTCTTTCGACAATTGGTAGCATAATGTCCGTGATCATGGCAGTGAAAACATTTCACTTTCGCCATATCCTGCTTCTTGCCCTTAGCTCCAGAATGAGAGGTTTTCTTACCCTTCCCTTTCTTAGCTTTGGACACCAAAGCGCAGTTTTCTTCATCAGCTCCCTTTGATGAAGATCCATCTCGAGTATTCCTCCTTATCTCCTCCTGCATGAGATCCGCCCAAAGGCGCTCCCATCTCGGCAGCTTCTCCCGACCATTGACACTATCTTGATATGAGTGCCAAGCCTTCGGAAGACCAAGGAGAGCCAGGTCGACCATGTCCTCGTCATCGACAGTCACTCCCACACTTCCCAGTTCATCTCTGCACTGAGTGAACTTCGTGAGGTATTTGGTGATACTGTCGCCCTTCTCCATCTTGATGTTCCTGAGCTTATCTTTGAGCGCCAACTTCCTTTGGTCACTCTTACTCTGGAATAGATCCATCAAATCTTTCCACATTAAATATGGAGTAGCCTTTCCATGCAGGCTGGATACAATATGATCCTTGACGCCCTCCAATAGGATCCTTCGACACTTCGCCATCTTCTTTTGCCATGCATCGACTTCAGCAGGATCAGTGGGCTTTTGGACATCCGTATCTACAAACTCCTTGAGACCATTATCTTCTAATACTGCTTCCATGCGATCCTTCCATGCAACATAATTCAAACTTCCTTCAAGAGCATATTCGAGTCGCAAACCGTTGAAAGACATTTTCAACACCGGCACCAAGAAAACAAAACTGCTGCAAAACTTCGAATTCCACCTCAAAGCTCAACCGCTCTAGATCGTGAGAACAAATTATTTCTAGCACAGAGATTGACTGCAAGGGGCATTTACCAGACCTTTCACTTTCCGAAGGAAGATGAATCCGGAGGCTACCTGGCCCGCATGCAGACTCTGTCTACCGAAATAAGTTTGTAATCACTGTGATGATCAATCTGAACTTCAATAGCTCTGATACCATGTAGAAATTTGCTGAATAATGATTAATTATCCACCGAGACTATCCTAGTCACATACTATTTGAACTTCATACACAACACATAATCTCTTCCACTCAACCAACTCAGATCATCAAACATGCGGAAATAAAATCAAGCGATAACACATCAAATCATCATACACATTAACACAGTATGTATGGGGAAAACTTATAGCTGAAAAACCCGCAGCTATTGTGTATATTATAATGGATAAATCAAGTAACGAACTCAGTACAATACTCCTCACAAGTACTCAATACTTTCTCATAAGTTACTCACAATCTAGCTCAGTTTTGAACAGCTCACCGCCAATTGCCTTGCCTCTATTGCGTGTTTCAATGCTATGGGATGGCCTCTTTATATAGATAAAACACCAGCCTGAACTGTGCAATCCTCATGGGCTTACTCCACCTATCTGTGTGTTGCAAATAGCAACAGTATAGTCACAACTGATAGCTAACTCCACCCTTTCATCTACCTCTTTCACTGGTCTCCATTGAACTGATCATGCACTGTAGTGAACCGATGTGTTCTTGAGTTGAATAATGAGTTACTAATTAATGAATTAAATAATATTTAATTCACTCCACTCATAACTAATTGATTAGCTAGTTAAACTAATCTCAATCAGTTCAACTAAAATAAACATAACACAACTCCACTAGTTGTCTCATTAACTCCTCCAAACTTCTGCCACTGAAGTCCAACTGAAGTCAACCATGCATGATGCCATCAAACCCTTGGGAACCACATGATTCCTCTGTCAGATGCATGAGCCACTTCTGTAGCTCGAACTGAAGTGCTCCAAGAGAGTAAATTGCTGTTTAGAGTCCAAATATTATTAAGGGTAAATAATATTTGACTTCCCTGTTTTAAGGAGAGGCAGTCTAAAAATAGACTTCGACCTCTTTGACCTCAAAAATAGAGTCTCATCTATTTTTACCAACATGACACATACTTCAAGAATCTCAAACTCGAATCCCCGAACCATGCTCCATATGTCTAAAAATAGACATAGTCTAAAAATAGATTTTGCGCCAGAATTTGCCTGTGGGCCCACTTAGTGAAGGCGACTTCATTTCACTAAGCTCCATCATCTTGCTACATTTTCAACAGTACATGGTGAGTAGCCTTGAAAGACCAAACAACACCCCTATCTATTCCATTCATTCAGATTTGGATTCATTCATCTTGTATAATGAAAATGACTTCTGTGAACAAGTGGATGAAAATGACAAAGATCTGGGCACACTACAACAGTCAAACCCACCTCTTATAAATATTCCATTTACTCCTAGCATGGCAATATGGTTTGCTCCCTTACTACTACCCCAACCTCTGGTCCCTCTACCAAATAATTGTCAGTCTAGAATTCCCTACCTCACTAGAACCAAATCTACCACTACCCAATAGCATGTAGACAAAATGCTCGAATCCTTTGACATCATGGAATTTGAAGAAGAGACCATACAAATGAGGATATTTGCCCGAAGCTGAGTAGGAGAAGCCAAAAAATGGTTTCGAAGCTTAAATCCTGGTACCATACATAATCTCCCTTCTCTGTACCAGACATTCATGAACAAGTGGGAAAATAAGGAAAAACCTCCCCAACCCTCTCAAAACTACAACAGCCCTGAGAAACTTCATGAAAATAAAACTAAACTTGATTTTCTGCAAAATAAAAATAAATTTCAGGAACAAAAGTCAGTTTAGAATACGAATTAGGTAGCTCAAATAAAGGACAAACATCAGGAACACAACTATCTCCTTTTGCCAACCCCAAGGTTCTGAAATCTCCTCACTTAATAGAAAACTTTGGGAATTTGAATCCAAAGATTCTGATGTTCTTTCCTTATATGGATACCTCACCATCAGAAATTTCTGTCTCTCCAAAAAAATTGTTGACTCTCACTAATATTTCCATAAATCCTAAAGGGATGTCTGTTGAAACTGAAATAGAGGGATACAATATAGGCAGCCTAAGAATACCTAAGATAATCAACTTATCCAAAGCCTTGCCATTACACAAAAAGATCAAATATTTGAGGTTATGTAAAAGATTTCAAGATGCCCTTGTATATACAAGCAAAAGTTTGAAGCCTGATGACATAGAAATTGTTCAAGACAGGCCTTTTTCCAAGAAAAACTATGAAACCTTTGAGAAAATTCTATTACTAACAAAGAAAACCAAAATATATAGACTATGTATAGACTATAGACACTTAGGAAAAGCCTCCATGGAGTCTTAAGACCCTTTTCCCAAGATAAATCACCCTATGCCAAAAATAGGAATTTCTAACAAGGTGGCATTGATTGGTAGTGTTTCAAGTTTTCATGAGAGGGTACCACTACAAATCAATCAACATAAAGACATTGACCAAACCCCTTTGGATGACTACAAGCTTGACCAAATTATTCCTAGAATGAGGAATGCCGAAGACACCTTTCAAAAGGCCATGGCACCTATTTTCAACTTTTTTACTATGATATACATGGATGACATTATCAATGTTTTGGGAGCTGATGAAGAATACCTTCTTCACCTAGATAGTTTCTTTCACAAAAGCAAGGTTTGGCAACAAAACTCAAAAGGGTGATGTAAAGGAGAATCTGGCAGGTTTGAAGATTTTTGGCAGAAATATTGTACAAAGCCCTCAAGAATAGATAGCCATACTCTTTATTTCCAAAAGTTGAACGAAAAAGGGTGGGTAGATGATCCTATAGATGAAAAGATAATAAAATACCATATCCATTTAGATTCCTAGTTTTTTCTCTCATTCATTGTACATACCACTGTTTGATGAAAAGAAAATTCACAAAAACACAAAAATGGAGGAAAAAAAAAATAGAAAAGAGGGCAGATTTGAAAAGAGGTAAAGCCCCATGCCCAAAAAATAGAACTACTAAAATTGTGAAAGCTTAAATGCCACTACTTGTTCCAAAAAATCTTGTTCAGTCATCTACCCTAATCATGGTTGATCATGTTTCAATTGATTGTTGATAAGTTAGTGGAAAAATAGTAGGTCAAATTTTTCAAACTTGACTTGTCAAAAGATAGATTAGGGAAGAAAGATACTGGTTCCACATGCTTAAAATAGAACCAAAGAGGAAAACAAGGATGAATAGCAAACAATATATCTTAGCCCTGATTTTTCTAGTTTTTTTCTGTACAAAAATAACATTTGTGTGCAGATTTTTTTCATGCCACAAACCCATGGTAAGTCAAATTGCCTAATCCTGATTTAGCCATATTTTCAATTTTATGTTTATAGCTTAGTGAATAAATCCTGTCAAACAGTTTAACCTTGACAGTTGAATAGCATAGGTAGAGAATCAAAGGAGTTCATCAGCATAAATTGAGCTCCGGGAAGAGATAAGGTAGAAGTAGATAGCTTATTTTGCTATCAAAAAACAAGAAGATGTCAAGATTTCTAGTCCAAATGCACCTAAAGAAGAAAAAATGTTAGGCAAGTAGGTTGGGTAGGTAGAGATGGATTTGTGCTGACCACGTCTTTCAGAATACTAAGACCATAGCTTCAAAGAAAACATCAGCAAATGAAAGAGGTAAAATCCGCCCAATGGATGAGGCACGAGTCTCCATAAAGGCAGAAATCTGAAGTCCAGGACACCTCCCAAAAAGGAGCTGCTCTCCCCAAGTGGATCCACTGTTAGTCATCAGTAATTTTTTGCCTTGATGATGACTAAATAACTATCCCAAGATTTCTAGAAACAAGGTTCGTAAACATTGTGAGTTCTAGAAATTTCACTGCCTTCATTATCCTCAAGATAATTTTTCACTATCTCATCACTCCATAATGTTTATCTTTGCTTACCAGTCCCAGAAAACCCATTAGAGGCTTGTATAACCCATTCTGTGCATATGTGTTCACCTTTGGCCCAAATCCCTGGTTTTGTTTTGCATAAAAATTCCCCACTATCACCTAAGCCTACCAATCAAACAACTTTGTTGTGTCTCTCATGATACTCCCAAACACTAATGGTCTCAAATTTTCCCTGTAGACCCTTTGGATAAATCAAGTATATTGGATTTTGTATCTTCAATACACTAAGCTTATCATGGATCCTATCTTACACTTGGTGATCCCTAATTCTAAGTCTCAGTCCAAAAGCCAAGTCCAAGAAATCCCTATTAGGTCACCTAAGGTCTCACAAAGTCATAGGATGGATTTGGTGCCCTACAAACTATGTCTTCCTGTATGAAGATATTGTATTCAAAGAGGAATAAAGTCAAGAAATTTTGATCCAAGACTGATCAATAGTCATTCAAGAAAGACCTCCTTGGCTTAGAGCATAAATAGTACAAGGGACAGCTGCCCTTGTTCACATTTTTGCAAGAAATGATCAAGGTTGCCATCAGCAATAAGAAGAGGTAAGGTAATAGGATGAAATCATCACTAGGAGACATCCACAAACAAGAGAAAGGCAACAAGCCTACGTTTAAAGAGAATCAAGGTTTTTGTGATTGGTTAACAAAACAGTGGTGACAAGCAAGAGACCATCACAAAGGCTACAAAGGATAGAAGCCACCTCAAATCCATCAAGTGCACATTGCAGATTTTTTTTACAAATGATAAGCAAGTTTTGAAAGGCTATAGAGAACTTAGAAGGCAACACTCCTTATTTTTCTCTAACAACCCTAAAACCTAAGAGTTTGGATAGATTGGCAAGACAGATCAATTGAAGATGACAAGGCCTCCTTCTTAAAAGTAGAGGGCATGTAAAGAGTATCAGTTTAAGAGGCTAATGTTTTCAAGTGCAGTCAAAGGGCCTATAAAATAATCAAATGGAAAGGCAAGCATAGAGTTAAATATCAAAGAGAGAAAACAAGGTAAATCATAAGGTTATTGTTCAGAAAATGAGATTTCAACTTCAAAAGGGCACTCAGGGATAAAGGGCAAATGAAATATAGGCACCTCCACAAAATCAGAAGTGGCCAAAATGAAATCCAGGACATAATATGATTTATTTGAAACTTTTGGAAAAATAGACCTGTTATTGCCTTAAAAAACTAAGAAAGGTGAAAAGGCATTCTTCAGGCCACTGACAATCAAAAAGACCCAAAAGAATAAGAACAGTCTATTCAGTTTGTCAAAGTGCATGCCAAAGATTGTTTGGATAATGTCCCTACTTTCAAGGAAAAGAGGGTAAAAGGAGCATCAACATCAGCCAGCCATCAAAACAGGAGAAGAAGGCAAGAAACCTTGAGAAAACCTTTAGAACCCCTGCAAAAAAATAAAAAATATATCAGTCAAGTGACAAAATATTTGAAACATAAGAAAAGTGGGTTCTTGAATTTAATTTATCTCTCTCAAAAGGATGTAAAGGTGTTTAAATTTCATTTTTTGTTCATTTGGCACTTGAAAAGAAGAAAAGGACTTCAGAGGAGAAAAATTGGCATTTTGGACTATTTCTGGGCAGAGTTCTGTTGGCGCTACACAAATCAGAAGCACTACGTAAACCAGACGACGCGTTGTGAAAACAACCCTTTTTCCCATTCAAAATTGCAAGGCGCTGCGTAAAAAACTCTCGGTGCTGCGCTAAGCCGGAGCGCTACGCAAACTCAGGCCCGACTTTCCGAGGACGCACAGACCAACCATTTCACCCGACTTTCCTGCACGAAGCACCCGAGCGCTGCGCAAACCAACCACCCAACCCTCCCAGGCGACGTGCATAAGCTACCAACCTTGTCGGTGTTAACCAAACTCATGTGTAGAGGCTGCCTTTTTGTCGACACTGTGCAAACTCCTGTGCAAACCCTACCCGGTGTTACGCAAACAGCCTCACCCGACAGCACAGGCAGAGGCGTTGTGCAAATTCCTGAGAAGCACAAAGGTCAAAATCCCTTGCCCTAAATCAAATTTTCACTCTCCAAGCTACCTCCAAAGTTTGTGAAAAATCCAAAATTGGTAAGTGATGCCCTTTCCTTGTCTTCAATCAAGTTTTTAAATTTATTTTGGTCTCTATGGATTTGAATGTTAAAACCCTAGGTATGAAAACCCTAGGCCTTATATGCAAATGAACCTATGTGCTTAAAATTCCATCTTGCAATCATTTTTATATCATACAAGGGTGGGTGAGTTGAGGTGCCTACAAACTTAGTTAAGAAGGGCCTCCTTAAAAGCTCCAAAGCCACTAAAACCCTAACCTCCATACCCACTATCCACCAAAGTTTGACTCCACCCTTTTTTCACCTTGTTTCATCGAGCCCCAATCTACAAACCAGTGTCTCCCATCACCATGTCAGAGACTGAAAACAACAGTGGTAATGGAGGAGGTCAAAGGCCTTCAAAGAAAAAGCACAAGGGAGGGAAATTTAATAGGTTGGAACCCCAAAATACAGTGGCTATCACATCTTCTCCTAGGATCTTGTCATGCTTTCAAAACACAAGGTGTTTTCAGTTTTGTGAGAAGGTCAAGCAGGTGAAGCAAAATCCTGAGCTTACAAGGCTCCTCATCCTAAATTTAGAAAACAAACATGCAAACCTAGCAGGGGTGAAATTTGATATTTCAGCAATGTCCATATCTGAAGCCACTGGTATCCCTTCAGTGGGTGAGAAATGGTTCAAGAATCATAAGCTAGAAAGAGATTTATTTTTTCCATTTATCAAAATGAGGTATAGAAAAGGCAGTACCATAGTTTACCCTTTCTCACATCTCAAACACAGGTATGCACCCTTGATGTTGGCTATCATGAAATACTTCACCTGTGAGGGGAGATACTCCAGGGTCTATACCTATCATCTTAGACTCCTTATTCATTTCACAGGGGTTAAGGCACTTTACCTACCCTACTATCTCTACAAGAGTGTTATGAAAATGTTATTTGTTTTCCAAAGGAGGAGTTACCCCCAACAAATGTATAGATTGTTCCACCTTTCCTTGATCAAGATGGTGGTTGTACATCAGCTAGAGAAGCAGGGTGTACCTTGGGATGTTTTCATAAACAATGAGTTCATCTCAAACCCACAGCATCCTCATCAAACAAATCTGCCTTCCTCATCGACACAAGTGCCCTCACCACAGGCACACATCCCTTCCTCTCCTTCTCTTGATGCATCAGGTGAAGCGGGGAGTGGAAATCAAGGATCACATAGAGATCAGGGTGAGGGTGAAGAATTCAGTGAGGCAAACATAGAAATGTATGAAGAAGAGACAGAGGATATGGGAAGTGATGGAGGAAACAATGATGAAACACAAGGCAGTGAGCATAATGAACAAACAGATCATAGTGGAGATGATGGAGATAGTAGGGAAGAGCAGCTACATGAGGAAGGCAGTCAGCAAAGTGCGCAAGACAACCAAGGCAATATTCATGACAATCATGACAGATGTTGACATCTGTCATGACACGAATCAGTTTCTGGATAACCAAGAAACTCAAAATGATAGTGCAAGAAATGACCAAGGAGAGAACCTTAGTAAATAACAAAGCCAAGATGAGGTTGATGGGAGTGATGAGAGTCAAAGAAATGATGAAAACATGGTCAAAAATACCATCATCACCCCTCACATATGCACATACTACAGAGGACAAAGAGATGTGTATGCTGCCTCAAAAAGGCAAAGGACCATATCTCCTCAAGCTATCAAAAAATTGGACAAGGGCAAGGAAAAGGTGGAAAAGATTGAGCAGCAGGTAAAAGTGAGGAGGAGTAATAGGATAAATAAAACTACTCAAAGGCCTTAGTTCATTGACTTAGACAGTGATAATGAGGATGAGGAGATGACCACTAAATGCTACTCCTAGACAAAGATGCACAAATCAGGGAGTGGGAGAAGGATTTTGAAAGAGCCTAGTGCATCATTCAGTTCTATAAGAATGAGCATAAGTACTTCAAGAAGATTAAGAGAGGCCTTGCTCTCCAATAGAAGATGACCAAGCATTACGCAAAGAAGAGTAGGTTTGCTTGTGCCAAACTCAAGGAGGCTCTCCTTGAGGTAAAAAACCTAAAAAGGGAAACTGAGCATAACATCCTTGTAATTTTGGCTGAGGCTTCTTAGAAATTATCTAAAAACATTTAAGGAGGTCTCCACCAATTTTTAAGGAATTTGGAGAAGATTTTGTTTTTTGAGAAATTTTGGCCTCATTTGCGAAGCGGCACTGGTGCTCCGAAAAAATATGGAGCATATTTAGGAGGAAATCTTGACATTTTTGGATTTTTCATGACCTGCATAGCATCCACACAAAATTTTAAAATATTTGGAGCATTTTTTACCCCTCAAAAGGTCAAAAAACACCTCAAAAATCACCTTTTTGCCTATGTTTTAGGCCTAGCGTTGTGCAAAAGACAAGCTGAGGGTTTTACATTTTTGATAGGGTTACAGGAGCTAGATCATAAAACCACAAGAATTTTTGAAAAGTAGACTCTTCAAGGTTTCCAACGACCCATCACGTAGCCAAATCCGACATCGGGAAGTGGCCCAAAACTTGGTTGCAAAACAGCCTATTTTCTGCAAAAGTAGCGCTCCGCAAATAGACTGTCTTTTTGCCAAAAGTCAACAAAAGACACAAATTTATGGCAAAATAGTTTTTTAATATTTTCTTGGGAAAATCACTCCAGATTTGATTGAGGAGTTATTTTATGATAATTTTCATTAATTGGCTTATCTATTATGTGTCTTGGGCCTTGCATGGTCATTAAGCACATAAATGACATTTATGACAGAATTAGGGTTTCTGGAAGCCTCTTATGGTTTCCACCTCCTCACTTGCTCCATAAATAAAGAATGAGGCTCTTATGTATTGGGTTGGATTTTGATGACTGATTCTGAAGTAATACATAGTCCCTTGGAATTTGAAAATAACTTGATTGCTTGGAGTTTATGAATGCCTTGGTTTGTTTGTTGATGGAGGAGGATTGGTTGCAGGGTCCATGAGCCTGGTTGATGGTGAAGTGTTTATTTTTTTCATGTTTTATAGTTTATAATTGTGTTTCCATCTTTCTATGTTGCAGTAGGACAAACAATTTAGACTAAGAAATGTTTCTGATGGCACCTTAGCTCTGTTTTTTCTTCACTTCCTTAATGTTTTCTTTTGTTAGGACATGTTAGAGGATCCTTCTTTGCTCTCTAAGATCTCCTAAGTTTGTTTATTTCCTGAATGGTTTAATACAGTAGGTATCAAGCATGATTCATGGTTAGCTCTGCTTACTTGTTGCCACTAAAAAATTGTTCTTGAAGTCTCTCTTTAAAGCATCATTACTTAGGTTTATCAAAGAAGTTTTGTTTCAAATCATACTCTTTGCACTTGCTTGGTTAATTGTTTTAAAGATCTCCATAGATGTAATCTTATATGTTCATGAGTTCCCTCCTCTCTGATTGTAGTTATTTGTGACCTTAAATGTTTTCTAATTATGAAGGTGAATTTACTAAAGTTAGATAAGCTCTTATGCTTTCTATGTTTCACTAGAATGTTTATCTTGGATATTGATCAGTTTAAGTATTGTTCATTGAGCTTAATGGTTTTCCCTACCTCATGAGTTATAGCTTTTTCTTATCTATGTTTAAATACCTCCTTGTTAAATTATATGATAAAGGATTCTTGATTGCCTTTGTTAACTTTGTTCTCAATATTTATGTTCATCTCATGATCCTTTAAATCCAAAATATCCACCAACCAAGCTATATTTTCCCCACAATACTCCCTAATCCATTAATGAACCTATCATGACCTTGTTAGACTCCATTTCCCAATGAATTGAAGTTTTCCTTGCTTCTATCTAGTATATCTAATCATCATACCCAACCAAAAACAATCAACAAACCCAATACTTCATAACTATCCTAAAACTAAGCTTAAAAAGCAAACAAGTTTCATCTTTGCACCTAACAGAGAGAGCCCTCTCTGAATCCAGGAAGGCTAGGTCCTTGGATTCCAAATTCTAGTTTGATGTTACCCTTGTCCATTTTTATTTCAAGACTGAGTAGGGTACCCCATGGTAAATCCTACACAAAATTTTCTATCCCCAGTAAAGAAAAGAAAACAGTATGAGAAAACAGGAGGATGACAAATTACATAAGCGAAGCACTTCACCATAGAACATGACACAAGAATCTGGAAAACAACATCATCTTTCATTCATCCAACAAGAGTGTTTACAACCAGCTGAGTCTATTACAATGGTTTTTCCCCTTCCATGCCTCCTTGATACTACTAAGGCATGCAATAGTTATATAACAACTTAAGTCGGTTACTCTGTATGTTTCAGTGATTGTCATTTATTACATTCAAGAAAAAATTTGGACAATAAAAAACATGTGGGCGGTTATAGGATAAGACTAACAAGTAGTGGATGTATTTACTCTAACAGTCCAATATTTGATTGCGAAATGATCATAATTCGGCTTGTCTGATGTCGAAGAGGCAATGATGGCTCTAACATCTTGGCTCTACCTGTTGAGCCTCAAGATTGTGCTTTCTTTCATCTTACTTTACCTCATTTTCCTTTGTCCATTGCTATCCCAGACCCAATTGATCAATGAATTTAGTTAAAATTACTTTTAGAATGATTAACATGATTGACTTGCTAAGTTTTGTGATTTTTGTCATTGTAATGCATTTTGACCGGAACTAGCTGCAGAATGCAGACATTCCGTAGCTAACCGGCAATTCTGCAGCTGTCTTCACGTTTAGGCATGTTCCAGGTGGCCTCTCAAGAAAAACCGCATATGGGTATATTCCACGTCATGTCTACATTGTTCGTTGCTCACCATGAAGGAAGAAACGAATTCTGGATATGGTTTTGGTACGTGGGAACACATTTAAGAAGGCAGACTTCTAATAGGACTCTCTTAGTCCAGATGTCCTTTTCCTTTTTACGCAGCCACTTCAAGAGTCCTAATGTGATTTCGATAAGGAAAGACAACGATCCTGGATTTGTTTCAAGTCTTGTTATGTACATTTTTTATATAAACACTTGGGAAACCGAGAGCTAGGCTAGATTTTGTTCTAGATTTTGCTTAGATTCTGTCCTACATTTCTGAAGATGCAGATTGCTCTGTTCAAGTTATTTCTCCTTTAATGAAGCAGACAGTATTGTTTTGAAAGCGTTGATTTGATTTGGAGTTAGATTCTGTCTGGTGGTAGAGGGCCCCTGCCTCCTGCACGGTTTTATTTGCGTAATTTAGATAAGTATCCTAGCTGCCTTTACATTTTTGAAATTGAATTTGTAGTTGCTTTCACTAGCTACTATAGTTATACTCGTTCTAAAAACTCTTCCAAAAGAAGAAGCTCTTCCAAAAGATCATGATAATGAATGGGAAATGGCTATAGTGTTGTAGGATTTAATTGCAATCTCTTTTGTTCACCATCACAGTTATACTTATGCTAAGTACTCTTCCAAAAGAAGAAACTCTTCCAAAAAATCCTTATAATGTCTTAAGCATGATTGTGATCTTGAACGTTTCAGTTGTGTGTTTGCACTAAGTACCATAGCTATTCTTGCTCTTAAAAACGCTTTTCCAAAATATCATAATGATGGGTAGGAGATAGCTATGATATCTTAGTTTTTCATTGCTTTCAGTCTTTATGTTTGCATTTGCACTGAATTGTACAGTTAGGATTGTTCTAAGAAACTCTTCCAAAATACCAATCATGATGGAAAAATAGACTGTATGATTCCATAGAATAATGCATGATAGCTTAGTTAGGATACTCCGGAGTCTAATTGCATTTAACTCATGCTCAGTTATTTTGTTTCAAATTTGATAATGACTTGTTAGTTCAGCACTGTTTTAGATTAGTGACATCTTAAGTTTAGTTTTAGCTTAACTCATTGCATTTGCACTCCACATTCAGTTGTCATTCACTGCATATTAGATTACTTCAGTTGTTAAACTTAACAAAACAACCTTCATTATTTACAAACCTCTTCTTGTTCTAAAATCTATAATTGATTCATAACCACATGAACAGAGGACAATATTATTTTAAGGCCTGAAGTACTTCTGCAACTTCCTTATCATCTCACAAACAAACATTTCCTCAAAAGACTATTTCAAAAATCTATAACCTTTGAGTGAAGTGTAGTGCTATCAAACTAAGTTGCAGAATAGAGTTAGGAACTAGTCTTAAAGTAGAGATCTTATGATGGTACCAATTTTTTACTCCAAATATGCTTCAACAAATCTATAATCATGGATAACATGTTGCATCATTATAAGTTAGTTGTTTAACTGTTAGGAGAATTTGCATGCTTAGCTGACCATGTCTCAAGCTCTCTCTCAAACACCTTTGATGAAAGAATTTGACAAATTGAGTTTATGTTTTGAATCATTTGCTTAAAATTCATTATCAAGATTTGTTTTTGCTTAGTCATAGTTTGGATTTGATTCTGTTTCAATATCTGCAATTGCATTTGTCATTTGTCATCAACCAACTAGGCTTCACTCTGTTTTTAATCATTAGTTTCCTTCCACTAGCTTTCTAGTCATTTTCCTTGTGAACATAAAACTACCAAAAGACCAAAAAAACATCATAAATCATCACAAAAGACCAAAAACATCATAAAACACTGCACACAACGCATTAAGAAACAAACACCTAGGTACATACAGTACACTTCACTTCAGCAGTTTACCAACCCTGGTTGACAATTAAATGAACTCAATTTAGGAGACTAGGTTGAGACCAATTGATCAATGAATTTAGTTAAAATTACTTTTAGAATGATTAACATGACGGACTTGCTAAGTTTTGTGATTTTTGTCATTGTAATGCATTTTGACCGGAACTAGCTGCAGAATGCAGACATTCCGTAGCTAACCGGAAATTCTGCAGCTGTCTTCACGTTTAGGTATGTTCCAGGTGGCCTCTCAAGAAAAACCGCATATGGGTATATTCCACGTCATGTCTACATTGTTCGTTGCTCACCATGAAGGAAAAACTGAATTCTGGATATGGTTTTGGTACGTGGGAACACATTTAGGAAGGCAGACTTCTAATAGGATTGTCTTAGTCCAGATGTCCTTTTCCTTTTTACGTTGCCACTTCAAGAGTCCTAATGTGATTTCGATAAAGAAAGACAATGATCCTGGAATTGTTGCAAGTCTTGTTATGTATATTTGTTATATAAACACTTGGGAAACCGAGAGCTAGGCCAGATCTTGTTCTAGATTTTGCTTAGATTTTGTGCTACATTTCTGAAGACGCAGATTGCTCTGTTCAAGTTATTTCTCCTTTAATGAAGTAGACAGTATTGTTTTGAAAGCGTTGATTTGATTTGGAGTTAGATTCCGTCTGGTGGTAGAGGGCCCCTGCCTCCTGCACGGTTTTATTTGCGTAATTTAGATAAGTATCCTAGTTGCCTTTACGTTTTTGAAATTGAATTTGTAGTTGCTTTCATTAGCTACTATAGTTATACTCATTCTAAAAACTCTTCCAAAAGAATAAGCTCTTCCAAAAGATCATGATAATGAATGGGAAATGGCTATAGCGTTGTAGGATTTAATTGCAATCTCTTTTGTTCACCATCACAGTTATACTTATGCTAAGTACTCTTCCAAAAGAAGAAACTCTTCCAAAAAATCCTTATAATGTCTTAAGCATGATTGTGATCTTGAACGTTTCAGTTGTGTGTTTTCACTAAGTATCATAGCTATTCTTGCTCTTAAAATGCTGTTCCAAAATATCATAATGATGGGTAGGAGATAGCTATGATATCTTAGTTTTTCATTGCTTTCAGTCTTTATGTTTGCATTTGCACTGAATTGTACAGTTAGGATTGTTCTAAGAAACTCTTCCAAAATACCAATCATGATGGACAAACAGACTGTATAATTCCATAGAATAATGCATGATAGCTTAGTTAGGATACTCCAGAGTTTAATTGCACTTAACTCATGCTCAGTTATTTTGTTTTAAGTTTGATAATGACTTGTTAGTTCAGCACTGTTTTAGATTAGTGACATCTTAGGTTCAGTTTTAGCTTAACTCATTGCATTTGCACTCCACATTCAGTTGTCATTCACTGCATATTAGATTACTTCAGTTGTTAAACTTAACAAAACAGCCTTCATTATTTACAAACCTCTTCTTATTCTAAAATCTATAATTGATTCATAACCATATGAATATAAGACAATATCATTTTAAGGCCTGAAGTACTTCTGCAACTTCCTTATCAACTCACAAACAAAAATTTCCTCAAAAGACTATTTTAAAAATCTATAACCTTTGAGTGAAGTGTAGTGTTATCAAACTAAGTTGCAGAATAGAGTTAGGAACTAGTCTTAAAGTAAAGATCTTTTGATGGTATCAATGTTTTACTCCAAATATGCTTCAACAAATCTCTAATCATGGATAACATGTTGCATCATTATAAGTTAGTTGTTTAACTGTTAGGAGAATTT
This sequence comes from Pinus albicaulis, assembly GCA_034641835.2. Classification (NCBI taxonomy): domain Eukaryota; kingdom Viridiplantae; phylum Streptophyta; class Pinopsida; order Pinales; family Pinaceae; genus Pinus; species Pinus albicaulis. Next base: position 27,613,226 of record CM076578.1, on the reverse strand, counting down.
GCATGCTTAGCTGACCATGTCTCAAGCTCTCTCTCAAACACCTTTGATGAAAGAATTTGATAAATTGAGTTTATGTTTTGAATCATTTGCTTAAAAGTCATTATCAAGCTTTGTTTTTGCTTAGTCATAGTTTGGATTTGATTCTGTTTCAATATCTACAATTGCATTTGTCATTTGTCATCAACCAACTAGGCTTCACTCTGTTTTTAATCATTAGTTTCCTTCCACTAGCTTTCTAGTCATTTTCCTTGTGAACATAAAACTACCAAAAGACCAAAAAAACATCATAAATCATCACAAAATACCAAAAACATCATAAAAAACTACACACAACGCATTAAGAAACAAACACCTAGGTACATACAGGTAACTTCACTTCAGCAGTTTACCAACCCTGGTTGACAATTAAATGAACTCAATTTAGGAGACTAGGTTGAGACCAAACATTTTGGCGCCATTGTCGGGGAAGTTAAAACTAGGTAACCTTTGTTTCTTAGCATCCAAAAACAATTATATGCGCAGAGAGAGAGATTCAAGGGGAAGATTCATAAGCAGAGGCAGAAGTTTGATTTCTAGAACACCACTTGTTTCGTCTAGATCCAGAGCTAGTACACCTTCAACTCAGACCCATATTCCATCCTCTCCTGATCCTGAACTTCTAGAAGATCTAAGGTCAACTATTCCATTAGAGAAACCTTCCACTTCATCCACTGAACCTGCCATAGAAGAAGATCTAAAAACTCTTGTTAGGGACACAAATCTTTCCACTTCCACAGGAGAGTCAACTATGGCAGAAGAAGGAGGAGGAGGAGTCTTCAATGGGGAACACACACTATTTGGAGGTAGAGGTAGAGGTAGATGAGAAGGAGGTAGAGGAGAAGAAGGTAGAGGTGCAGATGGAGGAAGAGGTAGAATAGGAAGCTCTTTTGGGTTCCCTATAATTGATGAAGAAACCAATACAACCATGAAAAACATTTCACCCTCTGTCCTTCCAAACTTCTATGGAATTAAAACTGAAGATCCTGAAACCTTCCTATTTGAATTCGAAGTTCTGTGTAGAACTTATGACTACTTACAAGATGCTCAAAAACTGAAATTATTTCCTTCAACTTTGAAAGGAGCAGCATTGAAGTGGTTTATGAGTCTGATCATCAGTTCTATTAGAACATGGGAAGACATGAAACAAGCATTTCTAGAGAGGTATTTGGATTATTGTATGCCGGTTAATCATAAGGAAGAAGTGTTTAAGATGTTACAAAAAGAAGATGAAAATTTGGAAGATTTGTTGGAGAGATTTAATTACAATATAAAAAGGGCAAAAATGGAAAACCTAGATCAAGACACCTTAAAAGCTCTTTTGTTGAAAACAATTAGGGATGAATGGTTGGATATCCTTAACATGATGGGAAAATGGGATATATCACAACTCACATTACCTGAAATATCTGAGTTATGTATCAACCTTTCCAGAGGGAAATCCAAAACTGTCAAAGGTCCAAGAGATCCTGCTCTTGCAAGAGCAAGTAAATCTGCTTCTGGGACAGTAAGTAGATCAGAAATAGGACACATGCTTGATGATTTTAAATCTGACATCTTAAGGAGTCTTAGTGAACAAATAGACACCCTCAAGATACAAAACAAGCAAAATGATGAATCTGATGCCTTGGCAATCTTTTGTCCCAAATGTAGAAAGAAACATGCCTTGAGAGAGTGTCCTTTGGATGTAAAAGTTGTAGAAACCTGTGTCATTTGTTCTGAAAAACATGAGACCAAAAATTTTCCTTCTCTTCCTGGTCTCAAAGCTGTCTTTCAGGAGGAAACTCCTACAGATTCCACAGAGTCTCTCAATTTTGTATCTAGAAGGCCTTGGTAAGGACCTCAGACACAAGGATTCCATGATCAAATGTATAATCAACCTCCACCTTGGAATTCTTGGCAGCAACCTTGGCCTCAATTTCAAAATCAATCTCCAGCTTGGGCACAAGGATCACAAAGTCTCTATGGAAGATACTCCCCATACTATCAGTATCCACCATCCTATCCACCATACCCACATTTTTATCCTCAAAATCCTCAACAAAATTTTCCTCAAAATCTTCAACAAAATTTTCAACAACATCATCAAAACCAACCACATCAAAATCAACCACTTTCATTACCATTCCCTCAAAAATCAAATCAATTGCCTTCTCAACCCATACCAAACCCCAATAATAAGAACCCTCAGAATACATACATGATAGAAGGCCAACAATTTCCAACTTATTTAATTACTCCTTTAGACCTTAGTGATGTTCAACTGAGGTTTGGAAGAATACTTGAAAAGAGGAAACCTTCTGTGATCATACAAGAACAAGATAACTCTGAGGAAGACTCTCTACAGGTGAATAAAAGTCTTGAGGAAGACACATCCTTTCAAGACCCAAACACTGAAAAATTAAAGCAAAAAGATCCAATAAATTCAACTCCTGTATTAGAGAAACCATCTACATCTACTTCTATACCTCCCTTTCCAGAAAGATTACAAATTGATAGAGGTGTAGAAAAACAAATTATGGTGCCTAATTATGATTTCCTAGATGAGCTGAGAAATTTTTGCATTAAAATTCCATTATTACAAGCCATCAAGGAAATTCCAATTTTAGCCAAAACAATAAAGGAGTTGAGTATGAAGAAAGCAAGAAAAAGAATAAGAGAAACAAAGAAAATTCAACTGGCAGGACAAATAGCAGACATTATGATGGGCAAGATTTCTATTCCAAAGTATCTTGACCCAGGAAATCCAGTTGTTAAAATTCACATCAATGGAATTGAAATCCAAAACACACTCATTGATTTAGGAGCAGCAATCAATATCATGAGTAGACAAATCATGGATAAGCTGAAACTTCCTAATCTTCTCTTTACACCCACATTATTACAATTAGCAGACAGATCTGTGATCAAACCAGATGGGGTAATAGAAGACATTCCAGTGTCCCTAGATTCTTGGGAGTACCCTGTGGATTTCATGATTCTAACTCCTAAGAATAATCTAGGAGGCCATCCTGTTATATTAGGAAGACCTTGGTTGGCTACAGCTGATGCTTTTATTAGTTGTAGATCCGGTGATATGTATATCTCTGATGGTATTTCAACAAAGAAATTCACTTTATATCCTCCAGCTAGGACAATTACAGATCTAGATGACACTCAATGGATAGAGGATGAGGAAGATTTACAACCTCTCTTCACAATTTCAGAAATTAGTGAAGATAATCAAATTCTGAATACTCTAGAAAACTTTGAATCCTCTCCAAAACATAAACATGAATCATTTCAAGAGGGATCCAATATTGAGTTTTTTTCATCAAGGCAGATGTCTCTTCATTCTATGGACAAATTTGGCAGCTCTACAAGTGAGATTTTCCCAGGCAAAACTTTGAACATAAACAAGAACCTAGAAAAATCTCAACAAGAAGAGTTAGTCAAAGTATTACAGAGACATTCTTCTGCATATGCATGGGAGTACACTGACATGAAAGGGATAAGTCCCAAGACTTGCACTCATCACATCTATATAGAGGAAAATTGTAAACCAATCAGACAACCTCAAAGACGGATGAATCCAAATCTTAGGGAGATTTTTAAAGAAGAATTGCAAAAATTGTTAAATGTCAACTTCATCTATCCCATTTCAGATAGTCAGTGGGTTTCTCCTTTGGTAATTGTGCCAAAGAAAAATGGTAAATGGAGGGTATGTATTGACTACCGAGAATTAAACAAAGCTACTCTTAAAGACTATTTTCCCTTACCTTTCATAGATCAAGTGTTAGATACATTAGCTGGCAAAAAGTACTTCTCATTCCTAGATGGGTTTAGTGGTTACAACCAAATCCAAGTAGCACTTGAAGATCAAGACAAAACCACATTTACCTGTCCTTGGGGTACCTATGCTTACTGAGTATTGCCATTTGGATTATGCAATGCACCTGCAACATTCCAAAGGGAAGTATTAGGAATTTTTTCAGATCTAATACATGATTGTGTAGAGGTGTACATGGATGATTTCACAGTTTATGGAAACTCATTTGAAGAAGCTTTAGAAAACTTGGAAAAAGTTTTAAAGAGATGTCAGGAAGCAAACCTTTCGCTTAGTCATGAAAAATGTTTTATGATGTTTACTGAAGGTATTGTTTTGGGGCATCACATTTCAGGGGATGGGATTAGAGTTGATGAGTCTAAAGTTGAAGTCATATCTAGCTTATCTATTCCAAGTTGTCAAAGAGATGTTAGAAGTTTTCTAGGATTTACAGGATATTATCGGAGATTTATAGAAAACTTCACCAAAATAGCATCTCCACTCTTCAAATTACTCACCAAAGATTGTGAATTCAAGTGGACTTCTGATTGCCAGTTAGCTTTTGAAACCATGAAAACCAAAATTTCTGAAGCACCTATATTAAGGGGACCTAACTGGAAGTTACCTTTTCATATCTCGACAGATGCTTCCGATACAGCTCTAGGAGCAGTATTGGGACAAAAAGATTTGATTCCATATGCCATCTATTATACCGGTAAAAATTTGACTCCTGCAGAGTTAAACTATATTGTAACTGAAAAAGAGTTTTTAGCTGTTGTTCATTCCATAAACAAATTTAGACACTATATAACAGGCTATGAAACTTTTGTTCACACTGATCATTCTGCAATTAGATACTTAATGAACAAATCAATTACTAATGGCAGAGTTATAAGATGGTTATTGCTCTTACAAGAATTCAACATTACCATTCTAGATAGGCCTGGAAAAAAAAACACAGTAGCTGATTTCCTATCTAGACTCCAAAATATCAAAGATGACACTCCAGTTGAAGATCAATTTCCTGATGAATATCTTTTTGCAATTTCTACTCAAACTCCATGGTTTGTTGATATTGCTAATTATTTAGTTTCAGGAAAATTTCCTTCAATAATGAATACAAGGGATAAAAGAAAAATCATTTGTGACAGTGCAAAATATTCATGGGTTGCTAATGAGTTGTACAAGACAGGTCCAGATTTGATCATTAGAAGGTGTGTTCGTGAAGATGAGATGCCTGAGATTCTCAAAGCATGTCATGATGAACCTTGTGGCGGACACTTTTCTGATAAGAGGACAACCTATAAGATCCTTAATTTAGGATATTATTGGCCATCCTTGTTTAAAGATGCTAAAGAGTATGTCAAAAGGTGTGACAGTTTCCAAAGGGTAGGGAAACCTTCTCCTTGAGGTGAGATGCCATTACAACCTCAGGTACATATTGAACCTTTTGAAAAATGGGCTTTGGATTTTGTAGGACCTATTAGTCCTCCATCAAGACAAAAGAAATATATATTAGTTTGCACTAATTATGTTACTAAATGGGTAGAAGCTAAGCCATTACTTGTTGCTAATGAAGCATCTGTAGTTACTTTTCTTTTTGAGGATATTTTTACTCGTTTTGGTGTCCCAAGGGAAATTGTTACAGATGAAGGAGCTCAATTTACATCAAGGCTAGTGGAGCAAATGATGGAGAGGTACAAAATCAGGCATAGAAAATCTACTCCTTATCATCCACAAGCAAATGGTCAAGTGGAATCTACTAATAAGGTCATTGAAGGAATCCTAACAAAGACTGTTCATTTACATAGAAGAGATTCGGTAGATAGGCTTCCTGAAGCCTTGTGGGCCTATAGAACTACATGGAGAAACACAACAGGCCATACTCCTTATGAGCTTGTTTATGGAAAGCAAGTTTTGTTTCCCATAGAGTTCCAGATTCAAACTTTCAAAATGGCAGTTCATCTAGGAATTGATTTGACGGAGGCACAAAAGCATAGACTGGAGCAAATTAATGAATTGGATGAGATCAGACAAGATGCAGTTCAGAAAACAAGTCTAGTCCAACAGCAAAGGACTAGATGGCATGACAAGTACATCAAAGAGAAGAAATTCAAAGAAGGTGACTGGGCTCTCCTGTTTGATTCAAAATTCAAGGATTTTAAAGGTAAATTTCAAACACATTGGCTTGGGCCATATGAAATTGTTGAAATTTTTGACAATGGAGCGGTAAAAATCAGGACAATAGATGAAGAAAAGGTCACTTTTCTTGTGAATGGTCATAGATTGAAGCTATATCACAAACCACTCTCAAGAGAAGAATTTGTCAAGAAGTTCCAAGAAAGCAGTGATGTGAAGTTAATGAAGAATAATCTCTCTTCTTCATCAACTTGATTAAATTTTCTGAAGCATTTCTTTTGAAAAAATAAAAAATAAAAAATAAATAAAATAAAAATAAAAATAAAAAATAAAAAATAAATAAAGGTATAAACATGAAAACCAATCATTGATTGGCATGTTTATACAGAAAATATAGGGTGAAAATCAAAGTCTCTCTGACACTCTAACTTTTCCCATTTTGTTTTTGCAAGCAGCTGTTACAAAATCATAAGTTCAGATCCATTGTACTTATGATCCATTTCATTTCATTTCATTCCATTCACTTATCCATCCATACTCCATTTCATTCATTCATTCATACTTCACTTCATTCCATATATCATTCATCTCATTCCATACTCCATCCACCTCATTTTCATATCAAAATTCAAAGTTTGATGTCTTGCTGTAAATGAATAATACAAGCCATGGATTGCAGGCCAGTTCTTATATTCTTCCACTCCATTTCATAAACTGAATCCATTCCATTTCATCATCCACTTCATACATATCATGACTCATCATCCATCTTCATTCATATAACATCTCACTTATATCCCAAACCACTCCATTCCATGATTAAAATGCTCTACAGGTACATTCTGCAGCTTAACAGACATTCTGTAGCTGATCAGACATTCCGCAGCCAGACAGTCATTCCGCAGCTACAAATCCTGAAGGCACCAATCTGCAGACATTTGAATTGCAACAAAATGATCCAGTGTATCCATGAATAAGAAGAATCAAGAAATATTATGAAGACTCTTCCAAAGGAGAACAAAGAAGACAAAGACTACAAAAAGCAAATGAAAAGCAGAGGTAACAAGTTTTGATTATAATGGCATTTCATAAGGTTTAGCATAGTTTTAGTTATGAATCATTCAAAAAGGTTGTTTTAATTATTTTTATTGATCATGACCAATAAACCCTCCACAAACTTTGGATTAAAATCTCTCATTTCAAATTCTATACCCGACAGCATTTAAGCGGTTAAAAAGGCTGCAGTGTTTGAATTCCTCACGTCACCCAACCAAATCATTCAATGATGATTTTCTTTTCCGTTGTAAAAATATCCACCGTCTTTTCAATCATTAATTCGTTTCCTCCACCTCACTCCATTTACTCATTCCGTAACTACTTCCATCACTCCATTCTGTAGCCAGCACTTCATTCCGCAAACAGAGATATTCTTATCACCGTGAGCAGAGAAAAAGGGTATATCAGTTTGAATATCAAAGCACTATCACCGTGGGCAAAGATTGAGAATTATCACTGTAAACGCAGAGGTATAGCAGTGTGGAATTTGAAGTCATTTGTCACCGAGAGACAGAGGTATAGCAGTGTGGAATTTGAAGCCATTTATCACCCAAAGACAGAGATATATCAGCTCGAAGTTTGAAGCCATTTGTCACTGTCAACCAGAGGCATATCAGTCCGAAATTTCATTGTCAACCAGAGGCATATCAGCTCGAAGCTTGAAGCCATTTGTCACTTTCAACCAGAGGCATATCAGTCTGAAGTTTGAAGCCACTATCACCAATAATTAGAGGCATATCAATTCAAAGGTGAAAGTTATTGTTTCCGTGGGCAGAAAGAGTATTGATTTGAACATTGAGAGAAGAAATCATGGGTCTTATTGTAAGAACCGAACCAATGGGTACAAAATACTTGGAAGGATACCCTCAATGTAAAGAAATGTTGCAACAGGTAGGATGGCTACAGTTTCTTGAGAAATTTAATGGCTTCCACAAAGAAGTCACTAAAACATTTGCAAGATCATTTAGAGGAGCTGAGGTTGAAGTGGGAGATGTCAAATTCACTGTCACTGAAGTTTTCATTGCAGAAGCTACAGGATTGCTTAGAAATGGAGAGAGATGGTTCAAAAACAGAGAATTCCATAATGAATCGTGGAAGCAAATTCTAAAATCACCAAGTATGGATGTCACTGTGTTTAAGAAAGGAATTACAAGTTCTGCATTGAAAAATAAATGGAGAAACATACCACTTATTCTGCAAAAATTTATTACATGTGAGGGTAGATATGGCACATTTTATGTTTACCACATTAGACTGATAATGCATTTTCTGGGGGAAGACTTAAACCTACCCTATTTCTTGCTTCAAATTTTGAAAAAGATGGCTTCCTGTGTTCAAAGAAGGGTTCAATTTTTAGAGACAACTCTATACCATCATGGCTTGGTTAAGATTTTAATTGAACACCATTTAGCCAAAAAAAATGATACGTGGGACAATTTCTTGATAAGAAATCATTTTGAAGAACCAAAAGAGCCCTCACCTGAACAACAGCCTACAAGGAGAAGCAGAAAATGGAGAGCTTCAAAAATTGAAATTGACAAAACAATCCAAGAAAGTAGTGAGGAAATCATCTCAGAGAAGTTGACTCAAATCAAGAGACAACTTAAGAAAGAGAAGGTAATCAGGAAATCTGCCACAGAGAAAGGAGAGGGATCTTCCCAGCCAAGAAGAAGCCATAGACTAAAAGGGAAACTAAGGAAAACTCAGATCAAACAAACAGGGGTGATAAATATAGAAGATGAGGAAACATCTATTGAAGAAGATGTTGAAGAGGATTTTAATGAAGGAACCCCTGAAATTGACCCTGCTCAGCAAGAAGTTTATGATTATGTTGAAAATTTGGAAAGGAAAGCTTCAGAGAGTAGAGAGAGAACCCCTAGTCCTCCACTGTCCGAAATAGATGTGTTAAGAAGGGATAGGTATGAGCTGGAAATACTTAATAGACACATCAAAAATGAGAATGACATTCTGAAGGAACAAGTCAAACTTAAAACTGATATGAACTCAACCTTATCTCTACATATAGACAAAGTGGAAAAGGCTAATGAAAAGTTGAAAAAGAGGAACAAGAAGCTAATCAGGGCACTTACCAACTTAAGGTTCAAACTTGTCATCAGAAAACCCAGAAGATCTTTAGCTTCCAGGCAAAGGAGAAGGAGAGGATTAGATGTTCTTGCAGAAGCCTCTAAGTTTATGGAATAAGTTGCATGAGGACATGCAAGAAGTCAGCAGTGGGGGTATGTTGAGCCTCAAGATTGTGCTTTCTTTCATCTTACTTTACCTCATTTTCCTTTGTCCATTGCTATCCCAGACCCAATTTATCAATGAATTTAGTTAAAATTACTTTTAGAATGATTAACATGACTGACTTGCTAAGTTTTGTGATTTTTTTCATTGTAATGCATTTTGACCGGAACTAGCTGCAGAATGCAGACATTCCGTAGCTAACCGGAAATTCTGCAGCTGTCTTCACGTTCAGGCATGTTCCAGGTGGCCTCTCAAGAAAAACCACATATGGGTATATTCCACGTCATGTCTACATTGTTCGTTGCTCACCATGAAGGAAGAAACGAATTCTGGATATGGTTTTGATACGTGGGAACACATTTAAGAAGGCAGACTTCTAGTAGGACTGTCTTAGTCCAGATGTCCTTTTCCTTTTTACGCAGCCACTTCAAAGAGTCCTAATGTGATTTCGATAAGGAAAGACAATGATCCTAGAATTGTTGCAAGTCTTGTTATGTACATTTGTTATATAAACACTTGGGAAACCGAGAGCTAGGCTAGATTTTGTTCTAGATTTTGCTTAGATTCTGTGCTACATTTCTGAAGATGCAGATTGCTCTGTTCAAGTTATTTCTCCTTTAATGAAGCAGATAGTATTGTTTTGAAAGCGTTGATTTGATTTGGAGTTAGATTTCGTCTGGTGGTAGAGGGCCCCTGCCTCCTGCACGGTTTTATTTGCGTAATTTAGATAAGTATCCTAGCTTCCTTTACGTTTTTGAAATTGAATTTGTAGTTGCTTTCATTAGCTACTATAGTTATACTCGTTCTAAAAACTCTTCCAAAAGAAGCAGCTCTTCCAAAAGATCATGATAATGAATGGGAAATGGCTATAGTGTTGTAGGATTTAATTGCAATCTCTTTTGTTCACCATCACAGTTATACTTATGCTAAGTACTCTTCCAAAAAATCCTTATAATGTCTTAAGCATGATTGTGATCTTGAACATTTCAGTTGTGTGTTTGTACTAAGTACCATAGTTGTTCTTGCTCTTAAAACGCTTTTCCAAAATATCATAATGATGGGTAGGAGATAGCTATGATATATTAGTTTTTCATTTCTTTCAGTCTTTATGTTTGCATTTGCACTGAATTGTACAGTTAGGATTTTTCTAAGAAACTCTTCCAAAATACCAATCATGATGGACAAACAGACTGTATAATTCCATAGAATAATGCATGATATCTTAGTTAGGATACTCTGGAATTTAATTGCACTTAACTCATGCTCAGTTATTTTGTTTTAAGTTTGATAATGACTTGTTAGTTCAGCACTGTTTTAGATTAGTGACATCTTAAGTTCAGTTTTAGCTTAACTCATTGCATTTGCACTCCACATTCAGTTGTCATTCACTGCATATTAGATTACTTCAGTTGTTAAACTTAACAAAACAGCCTTCATTATTTACAAACCTCTTCTTGTTCTAAAATCCATAATTGATTCATAACCATATGAACAGAAGACAATATCATTTTAAGGCCTGAAGTACTTCTGCAACTTCCTTATCATCTCACAAACAAACATTTCCTCAAAAGACTATTTTAAAAATCTATAACCTTTGAGTGAAGTGTAGTGCTATCAAACTAAGTTGCAGAATAGAGTTAGGAACTAGTCTTAAAGTAGAGATCTTATGATGATATCAATGTTTTACTCCAAATATGCTTCAACAAATCTCTAATCATGGATAACATGTTGCATCATTATAAGTTATTTGTTTAACTGTTAGGAGAATTTGCATGCTTAGCTGACCATGTCTCAAGCTCTCTCTCAAACACCTTTGATGAAAGAATTTGACAAATTGAGTTTATGTTTTGAATCATTTGCTTCAAAGTCATTATCAAGCTTTGTTTTTGCTTAGTCATAGTTTGGATTTGATTCTGTTTCAATATCTGCAATTTAATTTTTCATTTGTCATCAACCAACTAGGCTTCACTATGTTTTTAATCATTAGTTTCCTTCCACTAGCTTTCTAGTCATTTTCCTTGTGAACATAAAACTACCAAAAGACCAAAAAAACATCATAAATAATCACAAAAGACCAAACACATCATAAAACACTACACACAACGCATTAAGAAACAAACACCTAGGTACATACAGTACACTTCACTTCAACAGTTTACCAACCCTGGTTGACAATTAAATGAACTCAATTTATGAGACTAGGTTGAGACCAAACACTACCTCTTCAAAGGCTCTGACATCTTGGCTCTACCTTGGTGCAAAACGATTGTTGAGAAGAGTATGTTGGCTATAATGATGGCCACTTTATGTTAAACGACCTTTGTATCTTATATGCAGGTTATGGTTGCATCAGAGCTTTGAAATGGAAAACCCCACCACCTTCCTCTTGAAACGTACATAAATGATTCAAAACTTTGGACGGGAATGGTTATGAATGGCTACATGAGGAAATTGTGGCGGGAGTTGGCACGTGAAGCTATGGTGGGCATTGTTTGGTGGACGTGGAACAATGGGGGTGATTTTGTTTGAACAGAAAAAACTGTTTTCGGAGGGGGGTGAGCACAGTGAGTGGTATTGGAGAGCAGGGGTGAAAATTAGCAGAGGTGTGACACGTAGCAGGGATGGTGGTAAGGGATACCACCCATTTCATACCTCCCCCCTGTGGTTAAATTTCTAAGGCTAAGGGGGGGCCAAAAATTTGTGTCGACCGTTGGATGCTGAGATGAGGAGCGAAGATGGCAGATAGGTGTGGGGCGTTTAAAGGTGGATGTGACTTGGAAAAGATGTGGGGCCCAAAATCACATCGCAATCACAAATCAAAAGTCTTATTTATGAGTAGAAGAAGTTGAACTTTAAGATTTTCGATGTGTGAAGTGTGATGGGCGGAGGAGTGATGTGGAAGGAGAGTTATGGTGTGGCCAACCGCATCGCAAATCGCAATCAGGACCGCATAAGTTTTGCAATATGGTTAAACATTTATAGTTGTGAAATGAAATAAGTTATTTTTTACGATATGCGATGAGGGTGGCCTTGGAATGGCACGGGGAAAATTAAAATTTGTGCAATACGATGAAGATCACATATCGGCTATCACAAGATTTAAAGGTTTGCGGAAAGGTGATAAGTTAAGTTCCCCAATCTGCAAAATAGTATGTTTTGATGCAATGCGAAGCGAGGAAAAGGTGAAAGGTAAGTAAGGTTAATTACACCCGAATCATAATAAAAGGGTTTATAACTTATTTGAGGCGTATGAAGCGGTAAGTGAATGGATCCCACCATCATCGAAAATCACATTTCGAAAGGTTTTGCAAGAGGTAATCAAAGGATTTTGCGATTTTGCTGATGTGAAAAGTGACATGGGTGTGTGGTAATGAAATAAAGTGGAATGAAGCATGGGACTTTAGAAAAATGGAAAATGAAAGAAAAAAGAGGGTAGATGAAAGAATGAGGGTAGAATGAATTTTTCTCACCATTGCACCTGTTGGAACAGGGTTCCCTGACCTGCGATTTGTATAATTTTGTAATAGTTGATCCTATGTAGGGGTTTTGGGGTGGGTCAAAGCCCTTAATGTTTTGTGATGGGTTAAAGGGTAGCTCTAGGGTCCACAAACCACATTTTTTGGACCATAGGATAACGAAGGCTATGATATTATAAATAGATATATAGTTGGATCTAGTAAGTAAGAATAATAGCAGACTGATGCTACATACAAACTGTTAAGATCTGTTTGGGTTGTTTTGGGTAATAACTCCTACTGCCTGTGTGCACAGAGATCCTCAATCTTGCTATGTGTGGACCCCATTAGGCTGTGTGTGCGGGCTGTGTTTGGGTTGTAAGTGGATCTTTGATATTAATGAATTTGAAGTATCATTGAAGTATCTGTGTTATTTGAATTGGTTATGTTTACTGTTGGAGCGCATTTGTGATATTCATTTAAGTTGCGAATGTATCTGTGTTCTCGAATTGGCATGAGTATATATGTGATCTAAAATTAGCTGTCATTCTAATGCTTTGTGATAGCATTTGGTGATGCACACGTGGATGCGAATGTACTAATTAGATCTGATGGATTTTTTATGGTTATATGCTAGTTACACTGTTAAAAGAGCTGCGAATAGACTCATTCTGTGCAAACTTAATAAGTTGCAACCTACTTCTACCTTGTATTACCTACTCTCTCCAAGGGTGCGGAAACCTAGTTCCAGCACCCTCCCATACTAATTTGGGTGAGACCTTGGCTTGCGAAAGTAGGTCATTGCTAAAAGGGCCAGTAGTATAGGGGTTTGTTGGCAAACCTTAACCTATGAACCTGGGTCGGGACCCCTCAAGCCAACAAATGGTTCCGTTGTCTGCACCAGAAGCATTTTAAGAGAGAGATCGGGTAATGCCACAACGTAATTAGAGACCTAAAAGGGTGGAAATTGGATGTTGTGTAACCAGCTCCAAAAATAGAAGAAAAAAGATATCAACGACTTAGAAATAAGCCACTTCGAGGGGGCAACCTCCAATACATTACATAAATGAACAATTCTTGGATGGATCCAATTTACAAAACCTCCTTTCTATATATAGGAGTCCATGGGGCCATAATTTAATACTAGTGGGCCATAATGTAATCCTAGCCGACCTAACAATAATAATTTAAGGGCACAATAATAACAAAATGGGGGTTACAAGGGTACAATAATAACAATAAGGGGGTTACACTAACAACAATAAGGGACTATACTAGTAATATAGGGAACTAACATGCCCCTCTCCTTCAAAAAAGTGTTGTCCTCAACGCTTGAGTAGCTTTGGGTGCTTCTGTATAAAATTCTCATCCTCCCATGTAGAATCTTTAGTGGGTAAGTTCTTCCACTTGATGAGATACTCTGAAATTGATCGATTTCGTAGCTGTCAAGTTCTTGTTTCCATGAATGCTTCAGGTTCCAATATGATTTTTCCTTCCTCATCAAGTTCTGGCAATATTGTTTGAACTAGAATATTTTCACCTATAACCTTCTTTAAGCATGAAACATGGAAAACTGGATGCACTCGCGAAGAAGCAAGTAGCTCCAATTTGTATGCCATAGTACCAATCTTTTGCAACACCTTGTAAGGACCATAGTACTTTGGTGATAATTTATTATCCTTCTTAGCTTGCTTGAGGGACATTTGTTTGTATGGTTGTAGCCGTAAAAATACCCAATCACCTACATCAAAACTTCTCTCGCTGCGATGTTGATCTGCCTGTTGTTTCATTCGATTTTGTGCCAAATTCAGGTTATCCTTTAAGAGTTGGAGAACTTCTTGCTGATGCTCGATGTGATCTTCCACTACTTGAACCTTCGAATTTTCCCTTAAAGATGATGTGATGGATGCTGGATGATATCCATAAAGTGCCATAAATGGGGTCATTTTTGCTGCAGTATGGAAGGAAGTGTTATACCACCATTCGGCAAGAGGTAACCACTTGACCCATTGTGTTTGTTTATCAGATACAAAACAACGAAGATATCCTTCCAAACATTTATTTACTATCTCAGTTTGACCATCAAAGTGAGGATGATAAGATGAGCTATGAGCTAATTGAGTACCCAAACAAGAAAATAACTCCGTCCAAAAATTTCCAGTAAAAATGGGATCTCTGTCGCTCACAATAACCCTTGGGCTTCCATGTAGCTTTTGAATTCTATCCATAAATGTAGTAGCAACTATACTTGCTTTAAATGGATGAGATATGCACAAAAGTTTGCATACTTGGTAAGTCTATAAACTACCACCATGATGATACTCTTTCCTTCGGACATAGGTAAACCTTTGATAAAATCCATTGAAATCTCCTCCCAACGTTGACTTGGAATGGATAAAGGTTGTAGAAGTCCCGGGGTCTTAATTGTTTCCACTTTATTCTGCTGGCAAACCAAACATTCCGCCACAAAACTTTGAATATCAGATTTAAGGCCATCCCAAAAAAATTCTTTCTTCACCCTGTGGTAAGTTTTTAAAAATCCTGAGTGTCCTCCTAAAGGAGAAGTGTGCAATTCCAGAAGAATATTTTGTTTCAGTTGGGAATTCTTACAAAGATATAAGCGATCTTTGTACCATAAGGAATCATTTTTCCAACTAAATGTATCAGATATACTAGGATCTTGCTGCAACTTTTGAATGAGTGTCCATACATCTTTGTCCTTCTTCCATTCATCTCTTGCTTCGGTTATCCAATCTGGTTGGATAATAGAAATGGCACACAGCAATGCTTCCACCTCTTCATTCTTTCTTGAGAGTGCATCTGCAACAACATTAAGCTTTCCTTTTTTGTAGATTATTTCAAAGTCATAACCCAACATCTTTGCGACCCATTTTTGCTGCTCTTCTGAAGATAGTCTTTGTTCCAAAAAGTGTTTAAGACTATCATGATCAGTTTTTACCTTGAAGTGTCTTCCCATTAGGTAAGTTCGCCATTTCTTTAGTGCATGCGGTATTGCTAACATTTCCTTCTCATAAATAGGTTTCTGTAAATACTTTCCTTTGATTGGACGACTTTCAAAAGCAATGGGTCTTCCTTCCTGCATTAAAACTGCACCAATTCCATTTCCCGAGGCATCACATTCCACAATAAAAGTTTTTGTGAAGTCTGGCATAGCTAAGACCGGTGCTTGGCACATTGCCTCTTTAAGATGTTCAAAGGCCTTAGTTGCTTCAGGAGTCCATGAAAATGCATCTTTCTTCAATAATGTTGTTAGAGGTGCTGATATTCTCCCATAATTCTTAACAAACTTGCGATAATACCCTGTTAACCCGAGAAATCCTCGCAACTGCTTTATGGTTGTGGGAACTTTCCATTCCTTAATGGCTTTAATTTTGTTAGGGTCCACTTTAACACCCTCGTGAGATACAATAAGACCCAGATATTCCACCTCTTGTACTCCAAAGAAACATTTGGACTTTTTTGCATATAATTGTTTCTCCTGCAATAGTTTGAGCACCCTGTCAACATGTTCAACATGATCCTTCCAAGACCTGTTGTAGATTAGCATATCATCAAAAAATACTAGCACAAATTTTCTAAGGAAGGGTTTGAAAATGGAATTCATCAACCCTTGAAATGTAGAAGGTGCATTGGTAAGGCCAAAAGGCATGACCAAAAATTCATAATGACCCTAATGAGTTCGAAATGCTGTTTTTGGAATATCTTCAGTCTTCATTCTAATTTGATGATATCCTGAACGAAGATCCAACTTGGTAAAATAAATTGCTCCATGTAATTCATCCAATAATTCATCAATCACAGGAATGGGAAATTTGTCTTTAATGGTGAGCTATTGAGCTCCCTATAATCCGGACACATTCGCCATGATCCATCCTTTTTGTGTACCAAAACTACAGGAGCAGAGAAAGAACTTTGACTAGGTTGAATTATACCCGCCTCTAACATTTCTGCAATCATACGTTCAATTTCACTCTTTTGGACATAAGGATATCTATAAGGCCCGATGTTTGGAGGAACACTTCTTGGAATCAAATGAATAGCATGATCATGATCACGAATAGGTGGGAGTCCTTTGGGAGTTTCAAACACCTTGGAATGATTGTCCAAGACTTGTTGGAGATCTGCAGAAATAGATGATTTTGATGTCGGAACTTCTAGTGAGCATAATTGTGCAATTACGCCTCGTTGTTCTTTCTTTAGAAGTTTTGTCATGACATTAGAGCTTATTATCCTTCCCGGCTTCCCTTCAATACCCCGTAATTAGACTTCCTTTCCTTCTGAAAAAAAAATTCAAGAAAAGTTCTTGAAAATTAAAAGCTACCGTCCCCAAAGATTGTAACCATTGTACTCCTAGTACAACATCAGCACCTCCCATAGGAATGGAAAGCATCAGACTAGTCAACACATATTCCCCCATGGTTAGCTTGATATTATGGCATTTTCCAGAGCAATTTATAGTTCCTCCATTTGCAACCATCACTTGAAATTCTGGTGCTGGGTATAGGAAACAATTTAATTCCTTGGCTACCTTACAATGAATAAAATTATGGGTGCTACCCGAATCAATCAACACTATTACCTTTTTCTTCTTGATTTGTCCTTGTATCTTGAGAGTTTGAGGAGTGGTAATTCCTGCCAGTGCATTACACGATATGGTCAGATTCATTTCTTCCTCTTCTAGGGTTGGTTCCTGGTGTATATCCTCTTCTTGTTCATTTTCTTCTTTTTCTTCACAATCTATGTAAAATAATTTCTTCTCAGCACACTTATGACCTTTAGTGTATTTTCTATCACAACTGTAGCAAAGCCCTTTTGCTCTTTTTTCTTCCAATTGTTGTGGTGTCAACATTGTAGGTTGTGGAAATCTAGGCGTAGCAACACTTCCTTCTTTATAGAATTGAGTGGTAGGCTTCCTTGTCGCCATAATTTTACATTCAACTTTTCTTGCCAACCTGAATGCCTTCTCCAATGAATCAGGTTCCGAAACACGAACTTCATGTTGGATGTTATCCTTTAGAGTACCTAAGAAGAGATCAATCCTGTGTTCCTCTGGAATATTAGTTACCCTTATATTCAATTTTTGGAAGTCCTCAATGTGCTGCCCCACTAAACCCTTTTGCTTGAGATTTATCAATTGGCTAAAGAAGGTGTTGCTCTTTGTATCCTCATAATGTGCTATCATTTCCTCCGTAAAAATTGACCAAGTGACAATTTTTTTATGGGAGCAAAGCCATCGATACCATACAAATGTATTTTTCTCTAAATGTAAAGTTGCAATGCGTACCTTTTGTGTGTTTTGCACATTATGGAGATCAAAATATTGCTCCATCTGTAGTATCCATGTTACAAGATCCTTTCCATCAAAATTCCTCATATCCATCTTTGGAATATGGTGGTTCTTCCCACCAACATTAGAGTTTATGAAATCACAATTAACATTTATTTTGTTCTCATCATGAGGTTCTTCTACTATCTTTTCACCATTAGGAAACCTTTCTTGTATCAACTTTGTCAAACCTTCCATGTCTACTTTTAGAAAATTCTTCATGTTTCCCATTTTATCATCGATCTTAGCTTCCATGTCATCCATCTTAGATTCCATGCCAGCTTCCATTCCATCCATCTTAGCTTCCACGCCATCCATCTTAGCTTCCACGCCTTTCTTCAAACCGTCCATCTTCACTTCCACGCCATCCATCTTAGCTTCCATGCCTTTCTTCAAACCGTCCATCTTCACTTCCACGCCTTTCTTTAAAACTTCCATTTCATTTTTTGTTGCTCTTTGCGAGAGTGAAATTTGTTGCACTTGCTCTTGTAATTTTGATAGATCATGTTGCAATTCTTCATCTTCATGAGTCGTGGTAGAGCCTTCTGAAGGCTTAATGGGTGTTGAATTATTTTTAGGCGCCATTTTAGAATCCAATATTGATACCTATTCTACAATATTCCCTTGGAATCAATTCAACTTGATTCTTCAAACAAGACTTATGCAATTCAGAAAAAAAATACACACGTTTTACTTGCTTTGAGGAGCTCAATGTTGAAATTGAATTATCTCTGTAATTGAAAATCTTCAATATCTGAAATTCAGCCCTATAGTAGCCCTCTGAAGCTTCTTTCAAATTCCACAGGTCTGATCTAATTTGGATTCCCCAAGACAAAGTTGTGTCCAATCTCCCACAATGACCTAATTTTGGACTGGTTCAGTAGAGCAAACTTGTAGGACTTGCCACGTGTCACTGTTTCATCCTTTGTCTTTGAAATTGATAGCCAAGAAAATACAGTCCATGCACTTGCGACCACTTTTTACGGCACTCAAATCCACTGCCCAGAGAGAGATTTATTGAAATGTTACCACGATCACCTCTTTGAGATGAAATTCAGGAGCCTGAAAAAGCACTACCTTCCACAGATCATATCTCCAACAATATTTCGAACCAAGCTCTGAAATTTTTTTATGAATTGCCTCAGGATTTCAGCTTCGCACCATACAAATTTCCGATTCTGAACCTTCGTAGAAAACAATTTATAGCGAAAATTCCACGATGACCTGTTTAGGAGCTTGAAAACATACCTAACTTCCACAAATGATATCTCCAAAAATATTGCGAACCAAGCTCTGAAAGTTTTAGAAAATCTTCCTTAGGCTTTTAGATTCGCACCCTAAAAATTTCAGCTTCTGAAACTTCGTAGAAAAAAATTTATAGCGAAAATGCCACGATGACCTGTTTGGAGCAACGAAACCCTAGAATCCAAAGCTCTGATACCAAATGTTGTGTAACCAGCTCCAAAAATAGAAGAAAAAAGTTATCAACGCCTTATAAATAAGCCACTTTGAGGGGGAAACCTCCAATACATTACATAAATGAACAATTCTTGGATGGATCCAATTTACACAACCTCCTTTCTATATATAGGAGTCCATGGGGCCATAATGTAATCCTAGTGGGCCACAATGTAATCCTAGCCGACCTAACAATAATAATTTAAGGGCACAATAATAACAAAATGGGGGTTACAAGGGTACAATAATAACAATAAGGGGGTTACACTAACAATAATAAGGGACTATACTAGTGATATAGGGACCTAACATTGGAAAGTTGTTAGAAATATAGATTCATGATTTCTCTGTAAAGGAGAATTGCAGCACGAAGATGACAGCTGAGAAGTGGAAGAACAAGTACAACTTCACTGAATTCTATGATATTTTCTTTGTAACCTTTGTGCACGAGCTTCAGGAGTGGTTGGCAAGGCTCATAGAATTCCAAATGTGCTAGAAGGATGATTAGGTTATGCAGTGGACACCATAATCAATTCAAAAGTTGGAGAGGACTGACAATAAGATCACCTGTACAATAGATCACTAGGTGGATAGTGTTATAGGAGGATTCATGACAGAATATGCAGTTGATCAGTTTGTATCCTATTCTGAAGCAGAGAAGAGGTTCTTCAAAGGTTTCAGGGGTAAGTTCTTGAAAACATTGCCATTATTAATCAAAATATTACTGTGTGAAAAAGGGTGTTCTATGCAGCCACACCAAATGAATGACCTCTTATCTGAGCGAGAGTACGACACGAAGTGGTAAGTACTATCGAACCAATCAAGAAGGAGATAGATCTATCTATAGTCCATTAAGAGAATCGGTTGCACACGAAGAAAATAGCCCTCCAACTACACCACCTTCAAGTCAACACAAGGGTAAGAACTCACCCACACCTCCACCACCCCCAGAAGAAGATATGGCCACACACATGAAGCTACCCACCTTCAAGGGTGTAGGAGATGAACATATGGAACGATTTTGGTTTGTAGCAGAATCAATATGGATTTCACATAATGTGGCTACCGATGTTGTAAAGAGAGTGCAGCTATCCCTCACCTTTGAAGGAAGGGACTTGGACTGGTATATGGGATACGTAGGATAGCTCTATTCAGGAGATTAAGATAGCTTTAAAATGGTAGTTCTAAAAGCCCAAGTCTTACTCGCAGCTAGTGATTGACCTAAAATACTTTAGACAAGGACCCACTGAGTATGTATGGGAATTTTTTCAACGATTAAATAAGGTTATCAGAGATGGATAA
Organism: Pinus albicaulis; assembly: GCA_034641835.2. Classification (NCBI taxonomy): domain Eukaryota; kingdom Viridiplantae; phylum Streptophyta; class Pinopsida; order Pinales; family Pinaceae; genus Pinus; species Pinus albicaulis. Next base: position 27,592,381 of record CM076578.1, on the reverse strand, counting down.
TTTTAGTATGATGATAGAGAGCAGAAGGAATGGTTTATTTCTATGCTGCTACCTTACCTGTGTGGACCTATGGGTCAGCAGGCGATTGAGACGCAAACGAAATCCTTGGATATTGCTATGAAACTAGAGGCCGTGCCAAGAGACGATGCCCAGTTTGGGGTGCAACAGATCCAAGGATAGCTGGAGACAATGCACCTTGAAATACAGAATCTGAAAAAAGAACGAGGGAAAGAGACTAGCCTAGACATATGGTGCATAAGATGTAGGGTGTTTGACCATACCAAGGATCAATGTCCTCTGCTGACAGATTACATGCAGGCTGGGGGGCCTAGCCCATTGCCCCCTAAGGAGGCTGTGGGGCCAAGTGGTCTGACGTTATGGTGCACTGATTGTCATGTTTCAGGGCTACATGATACTAACCACTGTCCCCGTCTTGGTGCTTATGTTTCAGAATTGAAGCAACAATTGTGTCGATTCTTCTCCTCTGTGGGACATGACGAGCACAAATGTCGGACCTATGACTTGATGATAGACCGAGAAAACCTATATAGGGTACATGCTAACCCTTCTTCACAACTATCTCCTCAAGCAGAGGAGGCTCCCCAGCAAGGGGCAGGGGAGGGGGAAGGGGTGGAGGCACAGGTCGGGGGAGAGGACAATTGATCTATTACAACTGTGGTGAAATAGGGCACTTTGCAAGGGAATGTCCAAACCCTGCGAAATAATCTTGCCGATATTGTCGGAAATTGGACCATGTGATTGAATATTGTCTCGTCTTGATAGAAAAAATGCAGGAAAAACAGCAGACACCTATGCATGAGCTCATTATCACTCATACTTCCTCCTTTGCAAGTCTAACACATCATTTCCTCATGTCAAGCCTTGAAAATAAGAGAAAAGTTCTCAAAAATCTCCTAAAATCTGGTATTGCACTTTCTCTTTGTCTTTCCTGTGGTCCCGCACCTGATGTTCATGACTCCTACGTATCTGAATGAACTTTCTCTGTGTTATGGGTGCGGACCCCTGTAAAATATTAAAAAGGCGCAAGTAAACTCAAAAGGCTCACTTTCAGTCATTTCTAGAAGCCTCTGGAAGGAATCTTGCGGTGGTAGAACCACTCTTTTGAGGTTCATGTATCCCATGCCTTAAGGAGCTAACCCCTTGATGTGAGGAGCTTATCCCTTTTAAGGAGGATTCTATCCCTTCATAGTTAGAACTGAAACATCCTCTTTTGCACTATAAAAAGAGGCATTGGATAGCCTCAAGGGGAGTTCAAGCATTAGAATTATTTGAGGTTAAGTGCTGTTGAAATTCAGACTCATTTAACTGAGATTTTTGTGAGGAGAGATCACATACCTCTATCTGTCTCGGTTGGAGGAGTGCAAGGCTTGTCATAGTAGAGGAGATTCCTACTTCGGACCCCGAGAAGGCCTATTCAACATCAAGGCTAAGGTTGTAAGGTTTTCTTTATTCAAAGTTAATACAAATGAATTCATTTTTCTCAATAAGCTCTTAATTAATTATTTATTTCATGGATTCCTTGATCACCATGATAGGCATGATTTATAATATTTATTATACAGGTGCTATTTAATGTTTGCTTGTTTGTGACTGCAGGTTTATAAAGATAACTCCTTCAAGTGACCGAGGGACAATTACTTCGAACAAGCATTGGATCTACAGTAAGACCTTAACACCTTTATATATTCTTTTGTAGATCGCATATGTCTAGAGAAAGATAGGTTTATTTGGCTTTTTGTTGCTAGATTACCTTTTGGTACTAGGGAGATCGATCTTGTCCGCAATATTGATTTATCCGGTCAACAAATTGGCGACCATACTGGGGAAAGATTCTTGATTTTTGGTTTTTCTTTGTTTTGACTTGAGAAATTGATTTTTTCTAGTTTTTGATTGAGTATACTCGCCTGGGTAGCTTAGTTTTACTTTTCTTTCAAAAGTTTTAGGAACTTTTTTTTTTTTCTTGAATTTTTCAGGGGACCGCACTTTGTCTTCACACACAGTGCGGGCATCTCCGCACTTTCCTTGAGTAACCAGTGCAGGACCGCACCTGTTTGCTCTAGAGCCTACAGACCTTGTCAAATTTTTGAAAAACTTAAGATTTCTCCTTCCAGTTTGAGTTTAGATTTAATTTAGGATTCTTAGCATCTACCCAGATCTGTATTTTTCTGTCAAAAAGCCTTATTTATGAGTTTCTTTCAGCAAATTTTTTATCTCATTCATCTTCGTTAAGTTAATTAGGTGTTTTGAGTATCTTTTTTGAGAAATTCTTAATTTGATTTCCTTTGGTCATTACTTGGAGGTTTGTCTCAGTATTTTCACAATTTTGCATCTTTTTGCTTTTGTTTTTGCAAAAAAAAAATCCCCCTCATTCGCCAGGGGGGATAAATTGTGTATGAGTGTTAATCGCATTTGATTATTTTTATTTTTGATCTTTGGAACTCTCACCCAATTTTCTTTGCTTGCACTTGATTGGTTCTTATATTACATTAGAATCATCTTGTGTTTGAGAATTCTCTTGCATAGATCACATTTGCATAATTAGAATTCTCATTTTCAGAATATGAGTGAATTGTGCATAGATTACAACTGCATAGTTTACATTCTGAAAAATCAATCATAGATTTAGATCAGTTTTCTTTGATTTGAATTTAGATGTTTTTATGCTTGTTTTAAAAACACAAAAATAAAAAAATTGTTTTGGAATTGATTTGCATTATTTTTTCCTAATGAAATTAGTGCATTAGAGAATTTGTTATATTTTCTCTTAGTGATCAATTTTTTTACATTGTTGGAAGTGAATGGAAACTCTCTCCTTACTTTATTTAGGATTCATCGAATTAAAAAGATTACATTATCATATTCGATTGCATTCAGTTTTGGGTCAGGTCATAACACCATTGGTTTCATATCCATTTACCCTTTTGAGTAATAACAACCTAAATGACACAGCGCTTAATTAAAACTCATCTAGTAATTTTTAAATTTTTAGGGCTCTTTCCACCAATCTAGTTCAGGATTAGTGCTTTGGAATAGGTTGTAGTTAACTTTCCAAAGCAACTAAAACAAACAAGTAGATAAATCTTGCGGTAGGAAATAAATCCAATTGTAACTGGTACATTCTAGGAAGCTTCTCTTAAAGGAGTTAATCACGAGATCATGTCTGAACCTTTGAGACAATCAATTCTATTTCATTGAGGAAGATAGAAGATCTGCACGCATTACAAATGGTAAACCTCATATTAGGCATTGTCGAGGAGCTTGGGGTCAATTTTTGGTAAACCTCAGATTGACCATGTCGAGGATCCTTCAAGGGGATTGAGCTTTGTTACTCTGCCCTTGCGCGTAGAATCGGATCGTAGACTGTTCTCCCAATGTATTTTTTTTTTTGGTAACCTTAGTGTCCATAAACTTAAGATTATTTCCTAAGGTGACGATGAAGTAAAGATCTCACTATACCTGGAGCAGACGTCGACTATACTCACTTGGACTCTCTGGGGGGTTCTCTTTACTCGAGATGGTTTTGTGAAGAAACTTGTGCCAGTCTGTTTCATTAAGCAGGTTTTCAGGGTAACTATTACAACTGCCATTTCTGCATTAAAATTCTACGATGTTGGATTTCATCACCAACTAGTGTTTTTAGTGCGGGATCTACTGTTTGTGTGTGGTTTGACTCCTAGATTTGATAGTGCGTGTTAATTTGTTTGTTTTTACTTTTAGAGACCATAGGTGTGAATTGTGAATTTTAATTGTTAGGTGTGAATTGTGAATTGTTAATTTTAGTTTTAAATTGTTAATAAAATTCACTGAAATTGAATATAATGGAAACTGTTCTGGAATTTACCAACCAAGGAACCCCTCTTAACGAGAATCCTAATACTTTTCCTTGATTTGGAAATGTTGGTCCTCCTTATATGGCTACATTGTCATTACCTGGATTTACAATAGGTTTACCGATATGGTTATTTTCAACTTCATTGGCCTCGAATACTCCAATTGTTCCACCTCAACTAAATGCTTCACCTCAACAAAGTTCACCATATCAACATCACCAACCTTCTGTTGACCCTTTACCTTCTTCGCCCAATATGTCTTCCTCCCTCTCTTCCTCTTCGCTTGGTAAAAGCCTTGACGCTAGTAACCAGGTGGCTAAGAAGAAGAAGAAAGGGAAGAAGAAGAAGAAGCAAAATAAGAAAGAAGTCAACCAACCAACCATGGCTATAAATGTTAGTAATGTTGAGGAAACCTACAACATGCATCGTAAACCCAAATACCCTTGCAAGCTTTGTAAGGGTGACCACTTCCTTATCAATTGTCCCGGTATTCCAAAGGTCTTGGAAGTATGGTCAGAAAAATTTCATCAACTTTCCGTTGATCCATCAACCAGTGATAGTCAGGTTCCTGGGGAAAAGGGTAAAGTTAGGTTTCCTTGTAAGTTATGCAAAGGGAGTCATCAAACTCACATTTTCCCTCACATGGATGAAGCCTCAAAATTATTGGAAAACCTTACTGTTCCACAGCAAGAATTTCCAATTGGTTACCGTAAACTTTCTCCCAACCTACCGTCAACTGACGGAGTGATTGATCTAATTTCAAGTAAAATTGATCCCACTCTTCCATTGGAGAGTGAAACTCATATCACTCAGGTTGATGATCCATTAGTTGATCAAGTGGTCGATTCGATTTCACATTCGGTCGATCCCATTCTCCCTGTAGAGAGTGAACTTCATACTGCTCAGGTTCTTCTTGTTACATCAGATTCTTCTACACTAGGGGGCATTTCACCTATTTCTACAGAACCCCCTCCAAGTACTGAGGTATTTTCCTTTGATTGGAATAGACTGACAGAACCTCGTATTCCTTCCTCCATCCCTTTCCAAATCATTGTGAAGTTTGGTGGTAGGGACATACACCGCACACAAGTAGATGAAGGTTCTTCTGTTAGTATTTTATCCTCAACTACTTGGAAAGCTTTGGGTTCCCCTCAGCTTGTGCCTATTACGCAGAATCTGAAAGATTTTAACAGAACCATTAGTGAGCCTTTAGGGATCCTTCCTAAGTTTTCTATTTCTTTGGAAGGTAAAACTGTCTGTATTGATCTTATGGTATTTCGAGGCCCCTTGGATTTCAATTTACTCCTTGGGCGAGACTATGTCTATGCAATGAAAGCTATAATATCGACACTCTTTCGCATGATCTCTTTCCCTCACAATGGAAATATTGTGACTGTAGACCAGCTTTCGTTCCCTAGTCTTGTTTCGACTACCAATAATATGACACCCCTAAATGTTCCTGATTCTAAAGTGGTATCTACCCCACCACGGGTTAATTATGTGGCAACTAGTCCCATGTTTTCAATTACCGATGTAAGTGAACCTCTCACTATTTTCTCGTCTTCCTTTGACTTAGATCCAGTAATTGACATGGAAAAATCTATGGGATTATTTGAACACGATGTTCTTATCCCTTTTAAGTCCCTTGACATATGTTCCTTCTAGAGAACTATTCTTCCTTCTGATGAAGACCTCTTGGAAGCCATGATCAAGTTTTGTCCATTGAGATGTGTTTCTTCCAGTTGGAAGCCATGATCAAGTCACCGAGGATAGTTCCTTTTACTGTGTCAACCTTGTTAAAAAATGAATCAGTGGTCCGTGAGGAGGGATCCTGTTACTGTGTCAACCTCGTTAAAAAATGAATCAGTGAGTGTGAGGATAGTTCATTTTACTGTGTCAACCTCATTAAAAAATGAATCAGTTATTCAAGAGCATAGTTCCTTTTCTTGTGTCAAGCTCGTTAAAAAATGAAACAAGCTTCCAAGAGGAAAGTTCTTTTCCTGTGTCAACCTTGTTAAAAAATGAAACAGATTCTTACGAGGATAGTTCCTTTTACTATGTCAACCTCGTTAAAAAATGAATCAGTTGGTCAGAGGATAGTTCCTGTTACTAAGTCAACCTCGTTAAAAAATGAATTAGGTATGAGGACAGTTCTTTTCCTGTGTCAACCTCATTAAAAAATGAATCAGTAGGTAGATTGTAGATTAATAGATTAGAAATAAACAGTTTCTGAGGATGGTTCCTGTTACTGAGTCAACCTCGTAAAAAAATGAATCAGGTATGAGGAAAGTTCCTTTTACTGTGTCAACCTCCTTAAAAATGAATCAGTGGATCAAGAAGAAAGTTCCTTTTACTGTGTCAACCTCGTTAAAAAATGAAACACGTTGCCATGAGCATAGTTCTTTTCCTGTGTCAAGCTCGTTAAAAAACAAAACAAATCCTCCCCTAATTGAGTTGAGTCTTTGACTAGATCTCGTAAATGTTAAGGTTAGTTATTTCAGTTTTTGCATAATTTTCTTACAGTTTTAGATCGGGTCTTTCATATGATCTCGTAAATGAACCTTCATTCCATCCAGCTATTAATTACTAGTAGTCTATTTATTTTAATGAAATGAAGCTGGGGGGGCATGTGCTCTAACAGATTATGCTCAGGGGGCGTTAAAACCTATCTGAAGCATAGTATTTCTCTATTTCAAGATTTTGTAAAAATGACACCTATCTTGAGTCAATTTTGGTTATTTTCAAGACTCGTTAAACTCATGAAAATCCCGAGATTATTTTGCTATCTTTCATTCTCGTAAAACACATGAAAACGCCGAGTTCTTTCCGTCTTTTCCTGCTCGTAAATTAAATTGAAAGTCAACCATATGAGTACATTTTTATCTCTTTTTTGAACTCGTTAAAATTTATAGAAAAAGCGAAACTACAGAGCATACTTCAACCACTTTTTTGGACTCTTTCAAAAATTTACGAAAAAGAGAAACATTGGAGTCCTCTTTTAAGCCCTTTTCAGACTCTTTAAAAATGAAAATATTTCCGAGTACTTGACTATTCGAACTCGTTAAAGTAAATGAATGATCGTCCCTTCAGTATAAGTTTACCCCTTTTACGAACTGAAATGGACTATTTACGAAAAAGGTATACGTTGACTAATTAAGGTCAATAGAGTTCTCTCCTGCATTATTTTATCCTTTTTCGGGCTCGAGAGACTAAATTTACGAAAAAGGACATCCATGGAGTTTTCTTAAGTTTTTTCTTCTAACTCCCTAAAAATGAAAAACACCGAGTTTCTCCTATACTGGACTCGTTAAAATGTAACAGTAAAGGACCTGTTCAATTTTAAGAAGGAACGAACCACTCCTTCTTAGGGTTCAAATATTAAACTAATTTGGACTCATCCAAAGGATGAGCTTATAAACAAGCAAATGTTATCCTCCTCAAGCTTGTCAAAAATAAAGAGGTACTTGCCAGAAATGGTGGGGGAAAAGAGAAAAAAATGAACCTGTTAGTTGTATTTTGATTATTCAAAAAGTCGTTAACCACTCTTGAACATGACACTTTTGTTCACCTGGGTTGGGAAATCCTTTGCCTAACAGTTAATCAAACCATATTGAAAGTCTTCAATCGGTTTTTGGGTATTAGCTTTGGGTCAATTGTCACCAAACCATCTGCAGTGTTGTTATGTGTTCAAGAGGATAGTTCAAATAAACCATTCATCAGAAAAATATCTGTCTTCCATTTTGACCATCCCTGAGTCAGTCCCTGCTAATACATTTCTTCAAAACTTGATCTATGATTTCATGTTGTCAGCTTGCCTGCAACGGATCACTTTATGTCGACGACAGCTCATTATCTAGGAAGTTGATCTAGAAATCGTCAGTACCTTGTAATATGCATGCCTTAATGGCAGGTTTCTCGCCTTCAATGACAGGTTGCATCATTGACCTTCGATCGAAAGATTCCGTGACATGTTCGACTTCAGCTCATTCATTCACATTTCATGGATTGTACTGAGTACTTTGAGGGCCATTGAAATTAATGGTGGTTACTCTCACACTTGTTAACAGTTTACATCATTGACTGGTAATCAAGTGGTTTCTACCATGTTCGACTTCGACACATTCATTCACATGGATAGAATCGTACTAGTTCATGAAGCGGAAATCAAGACCCTGGATCTAGTTTCTACCATCCAAGCTGCGAGGAATTTTGTTATTCATTTATACAGTGGACTATTCATAAACAGATGGTTGCTTCCATACTGTGTCTACACATGTCTATATTGTTAATGTATTGAAAATCATTCCTGTATCAGAACAGTTTAAATCAATTTTCTAGTTAGTTTTGATCTGAGTATGGGAATGCCTACCTCAGCAATGATATATCTACATATATATATTTTTCATTGAATGTTTTTACAGGTTCCGACTGGGGTGTCCACAAGATGATCCTTGAAATAATAAAGTACTGCACTCTTCATATATGACAAACTTCATCTTCATTTATTCCAAACTTTGCACTTTAGGGGGAAATCTGTTGCACTGAAAACTGTCACCTTGACATTCTGCTGACTGTATGAGCTCATTATCACTCATACTTCCTCCTTTGCAAGTCTAACACATCAGTTTCTCATGTCAAGCGTTGAAAATAAGAGAAAAGTTCTCAAAAATCTCCTAAACTCTAGTATTGCACTTTCTCTTTGTCTTTCTTGCGGTCCCGCACCTAATGTTCATGACTCCTACGTACCTGAACACAATTTCTCTATGTTATGGGTGCGGACCCCTATAAAATATTAAAAAGGCACAAGCAAACTCAAAAAGCTCACTTTCAGTCATTTCTAGAAGCCTCTGGAAGGAATCTTGCGGTGGCAGAACTGCTCTTTTGAGGTTCATGTATCCCATGCCTTAAGGAGCTAACCCCTTGATGTGAGGAGATTATCCCTTTGAAGGAGGATTCTATCCCTTCATAGTTGGAACTGAAACCTCCTCTTTTGCACTATAAAAAGAGGCATTGGGTAGCCTCAAGGGGAGTTCAAGCTTTAGAATTATTTGAGGTTAAGTGATGTTGGGATTCAGACTCATTTAACTGAGATTTTTGTGAGGAGAGATCACATACCTTTATCTGTCTCGGTTGGAAGAGTGCAAGGCTTGTCAGAGTAGAGGAGATTCCTGCTTCGGACCCCAGGAAGGCCTATTCAACATCAAGGCTAAGGTTCTAAGGTTTTCTTTATTCAAAGTTAATACAAATGAATTCATTTTTCTCAATAACCTGTTAATTAACTGTTTATTTCATGGATTCCTTGATCACCATGATAGGCATGATTTATAATATTTATTATACAGGTGCTATTTAATGTTTTCTTGTTTGTGACTGCGGGTCTATAAAGATAACTCCTTCAAGTGACCGAGGGACAATTACTTCGAACAAGCATTGGATCTACGATAAGACCTTAACACCTTTATAGTATTATTTTTTAAATCACATATGTCTAGAGAAAGATAGGTTTATTTGGATATTTGTTGCTAGATTACCTTTTGGTACTAGGGAGATCGATCTTATCCACAAGATTGATTTATCCGGTCAACAGTTGGGGTGGGGAGATTTGCCGATGGCTGCTGTTATTTCAATAATATGACTTTGAGATTATCGTGAAGCCAGGGAAACTGAATGTCGGGCTAGACCACTTATCCCGAGCCGAAAGTGGCGAAGAACTGACCAACCTTGAAGAAGGACTACCTGATGCACAGTTATTTTATATTAAGATAGTTGATGCACATTTCGCCGACATCATTCACTTCTTAACTACGAGGATGGCACCTATAGAATATTTGGTACCATAGAAGAAAGAGTTGGTCACCCGCACAACATATTTTACCATCATAGAAGGCCATCTATATAAGCTGGTAGCTGATGAGGTGCTACGAAGATATGTATTGGAGCATGAAAGACGTGCCATCTTAGCAGAAGCCCACGGGGGCGTAGCAGAAGGTCACTATGGAGGGAAAGCAATAGTGAAAAATATTTTAAGAGCTGGACTATGGTGGCCCACACTGCATAGCAACTCCCATGGTTATTGCAAAGCCTATGACACTTTCCAAAGGACAGGAAGACCATAGTGTAGAGGAGAAATTCCCCTGCAACCATAGATGGCCCTGCAGGCATTTGATAAATGGGCCATAGATTTCATTGGGCCCATCAACCCGCCAGGGAAGAAGACATGCACATGCTATATCATCACCGTGACTGATTATGTAACCAGATGGGCCAAAGCACAAGTTGTGAAGGATTTCACTGCCAATACTATTGTGCACTTCATTTTCAAACATATTCTAACCAGGTTTTGTTGTCCAATGGTATTGATGAGTGACAAAGGTACACATTTTGCTAATGAAACAATACAGGCCTTGACTGAAGAATTTCGGATCCACGCGAAAAGCACCCCGTATCATCCACAGGAAAATGGAGCTGTAGAAGCTTTTAATAAAATCTTGGAGCAGGCACTGACCAAGGTCTGTAATGTCAATCGCAGCGATTGGAACATGAGCATCCCATCATTCCTTTGTGCCTATCGAACTACCTGCATGAAGCTGACTGGGAAAACACCATTTCGGATAGTTTATGGAAAGGATTCCATTATCCCCATGGAGTATATTGTTCCTATCTTGCGCATCACAACCTTTACCAACATGGAGGAGCCTAATATCATGGAGGAGAGGTTAGCATAGCTCGTGGCCTTAGAGGAAGATCGTTTCAATGCTAACTTCCATCAGCAAGTTTAGAAGACCTGGGATAAGGCATCGCATGATCAACATCTTTGGAAAAAGGCATTGGCAGAGGGAGAATTGGTCCTATTATATGATAGCCAATTTGTGAAACACCTAGGGAAGTTCCGTCAGCAATGGCTAGGTCCCTATATGGTAAAGGAAATTACTAACGGAGGAGCGGTTCGGTTAGCCACCCTGCGCGGTGATATGGTACCAGGATATGTCAATGGAAGCTGACTCAAACCATACCAGATCAAATGACTACATGGACAAAGTATATGTATGAGGTGGAATACACGCAAACAGGGGGACAAATTTAGGCAGGACCATGGTGCACATAGGGATGTAGAAATTTGCTGAATAATAAATAATTATTCACCGAGACTATCCTGATCACATACAATTCCGAATTTATATGCAACACATAATCTCTTCCACTCAACTCAGATCATCAAACATGCGGAAATAAAATCAAGCATAACACATCAAATCATCATACACATTAACACAGTATGTATGGGGAAAGCTTATAGCTGAAAACCCCGCAGCTATTGTGTATATTATAATGAAGAAATCATGTAACAAACTCAGTACAATACTCCTCACAAGTACTCAGTACTTTCTCATACAGTTACCCACAATCTAGCTCAGTTTTGAACAGGTTACTGGTTCAAAACTCATCGCCAATTGCCTTACCTCTATTGCGTGTTTCAATGCTATGGGATGGCCTATTTATATAGATAAACCACCAGCCTGAACTGTGCAATCCTCATGGGCTTACTCCACCTATCTGTGTGTTGCAAATAGCAACAGTATAGTCACAACTGATAGCTAACTCCACCCTTTCATCTACCTCTTTCACTGGTCTCCACTGAACTGATCATGCACTGTAGTGAACGGATGTGTTCTTGAGTTGAATAATGAGTTACTAATTAATGAATTAAATAATATTTAATTCACTCCACTCATAACTAATTGATTAGCTAGTTAAACTAATCTCAACTAGTTCAACTAAAATAAACAGAACACAACTCCACTATATGTCTCATTAACTCCTCCAAACTTCTGCCACTGAAGTCCAACTGAAGTCAACCATGCATGATGCCATAAAACCCTTGGGAACCACGTGATTCCTCTGTCAGTTGCATGAGCCACTTCTGTAGCTCGAACTGAAGTGCTCCAAGAGAGTAAACTGCTGTTTATAGTCTAAATATTATTAAGGGTAAATAATATTTGACTTCCCCGTTTTAAGGAGAGGCAGTCTAAAAATAGACTTCGACCTCTTTGACCTCAAAAATAGAGTCTCATCTATTTTTACCAACATGACACATACTTCAATAATCTCAAACTGGAATCCCCGAACCATGCTCCATATGTCTAAAAATAGACATAGTCTAAAAATAGATTTTGCGCCAGAATTTGCCTGCAGGCCCACTTAGTGAAGGCGACCTCATTTCACTAAGCTCCATCATCTTGCTGCATTCTCAACAAGGGATTGATCGTAGGTCTGGAGGCCCGAAGAGGTGCGCTGGAAGCGCAAGGGTGTGCTAAGAGAACAGGAGGTGTGCTACGAGTGTAGGGGTGCACTTAGAGCACAGGAGGTGCGTGAAAAGCGCAGGGGTAATCTACAGCTATGAAAACTAGCCATTGGAACAGTTAAACTAGGTAAAAAGAAAATTTTACCGTTGAAAGGAGTGGGTGGCCGGCAATTAATGAGGCGATTGCTGAAAACTTTTTACCTTTTACTTGATGGTAAGTTTCTGATAAGCCTCACCCAACTATTGGATGATCTCCAAGGCTATAAAAGTAGAAGGATAACTCAGAAGAGGGTTCCGTGTATCTTGAATAGTTTATGCTTTGAAAATTTTGTGACTATTGCGCTTTGTTAATGTCTGGGCATGCTACCCCCTCTAATAGTAGCAACCCTGAGTTTATTTTTTGCGCAATAATGACTGTGACTAATCCCATTGAATCTTCTCATACTATGGCCTCGACGAAGAAAGAATCTGATGAAGTACTGGAATTCACCCCTGAAGTTGAGGAGGTTATGTCCACACCGAGCAAAGGAAAGAAAAAGGGGAAGGGAAAAGGCCAGGAGCAAGGTTCATGGAAACCTGTGAAGTGGGCTGGGGTGAAGCCACGTACCTCCCCTCGAAATGTGAAATTTCCACGAACGGTGCCCTAGGAGCGTTTTCCCAACCCATTGAAGAGACCTATGTCTGCTCAGGAAGAGGCCCGGATCGTTGAACCCATAAGCTGGCTACCACCCTATGTGCGGCCTTGCGGGCCCTCGGTGCGCACGCCCAAGAATCTCGATGGGATGCATGCCTATTTGCAGATGCCCCTAATTCTGGGTGAGGTCCCCATCATTGGAGACTCCTTTGGCAAGCTCCACATGGTCAAATTTGACAATCATGACCTGGACAACCTAGAGGCCTTCCCTGAACTGGCACCAGAATTTTACCTAAAGAGATTATTGGAGGATGACATACTCAAGGTAGTCCCTATGCCATGGACAAGTGGATTGGCTGGGTCTGGGCTATTAAATTTGTTGTGGATGCCTCACTTTGGCCACTACAATATCACTGATAGGATTGTGCGACAACTGCTTATGGATTTAGGACCACATTCCCATAGATTCTGCGCTCATTCACCATATCACTGGTCTGCCTATGAAAGGGCTGAATCCCATGGAGCGTATCGGGAAGAAATATGAACAAAATATCACTGATAAGGTGCGTGATTATTATCACATTGAATGGAACACTAGGGGGTTCATGATCAGCACTATCAGCGACCTCAGTGCGCATATGGGCACCTTGTTGATAGCATGCAAGATGATGTGCAAGTGCCAGGTTGCCACGGTCCCCGAATATATTATCCAATTAGCCACTCACTGTGAAAAGGGGGTCTACTTCAACTGGTCCTAATTCTTGTGTACTGAATTTGTGGAGAACGCGCACGAAGCCCAAGATCAGGGAAGGGCATTCTTCTACTCATGGTTGCTGCTCCTCGTCGCACTAGTTGCATGGAAAGCTTCAAAAGATTCATTCCTCCCTGATCTAGAGCCAGAAATGTGCGAAGGGGCACGGTATTTGAATCTGTGGGATTTGAAGGATGAAAAGTGAATAGAAGATAATAAGGTCTTCTGGGTCCTATTTCAGAGCAGACTCAAAACTGCCATTCACTCCCGACAACACTTGTCACCAGCAATTTATGAAAAGTACAAGAGCATCGTAGGGTTTTAGGTAACAATGCATAATGTACAGATCAGGGGCCTCAAGGATCTAGCATGGGTATCACTTCCGTATATGGTTTCTGACAAGGAGATTGACTGCCTTATTGCTACTTGGCCTCCACACTGGAAACTCGGCTTCAAATCAAGTACAAAGGACACTACAGGTACGAGCACCACGAAGGGCACCCCACCTGACACCACCAAAGAGACCAAAGGATAGTGCAAGAATACTAAGAAGGGAGTGGAGCCAGAGTCACAGAAGGATTCACAGCAGGATCTGGGCACGGAGGGTCTGGATGCGGGAGGTGACTGACTACCTTCAAGGTATGAAACGGACTGGTGACCTTGTTAAAGGAAAATGGAAGAAGCAACGAGCTCAATGCCCAAAACGGGACACAGGAGTTACTCTGGCAGAGGAGGACCTAGATAAGATCGCAGACGCAGTCACCCTCACCGTAGAAGATAAATGGCTAGCTATGGAAGAGTAGCAGAAGGCATTGGTTGCTACACTCTAGTCTGAGCTCCGGGCTCTGTAGCTCAAGACTAACACCCTACAAACGGGTATGATTCAGGCAAGGCCGACCCCAACAACAAGTAGAGAATTTATCATTACAACGGAAAGCCACCTCCACCCTCTTCCAGGTGCAGCCCTCATTCTGAGCCCACCCAACTTAGGAGCACAAGTCTAGGCCTGCGTAGAGGTACAATTGGATCTGGCCCGACTCCCACATGAACCATTGCAGGTCCTCCACACATCCCTTTTCAAAGAAATTCAACACAGAGATTGTCGGGTGCACCAAAAGCTCAGTACAGTTGAGCAGACGATCGTGGAGAAGACCGCTGAAATGTCCCAGGCACAGGCTGCATGCACCCTTGCGACCACGCAATAGACGGAGTTGGAACGCCTAATCAGTAGACTTTGCGCAGATGTCACTGAGGATATCCTAGCTTCTGCCACCCCCCAAGTCAAGATTGAGGGGCTTGTTGCAGCAATAAAGGCTTCGAGTACAGAGATTCAGGTTGTCAAGACAGAGATGGAATAGCAGATTGCAGCTTTACAGGCCAAATTACAGCCAAAAACTCCACCTAAGGTAAGGGCCCAGCGAGCCGCGCTGGTAACCAAGGCCACCAATACTATCACAACTCATATTGCTCAGGGCACAGAGCTATTGGAGACATCTATGCATCTGTGGTATAAGGTGCAGCGTGACCCCCTCCTATGATATTTTACTCAAGAACTGTGCCAGAAGGAGAAAGAGTTTGAACAGCTCAAAGCTACCATGTCATCCTTGATCCTCGCTCAGCACCTGGCACGACTATGTACCAGCCACCAACTTAGATATTACATTGAAGAGCTCCACCACAAAAATAATGTTCTCAGCGACCACCTTAAGCCTTGGGCTGATGAAGCCCTCAAGATCTCTTAGGACGTCGATATCACAGTTAAGAAACTAAACCAGACTTTGGAGAGCATCATTGTTGCTACAGAAGGTCCAAATTCATAGAATTTGGTGGAGATTGCTTAGAATGCTATTTCACAGAGCGAAGGATTGATGCCCTCACTGGTTGATGTGATCGGGCAGCTTCAAACGAAGATGCAAACCCCATGGCCGCAGTGACTCGAGACAAGTCACAAGATTGTGTTGGGGGCCTGTTGGAACAGGGTTCCCTGACCTGTATTTTGTATAATTTTGTAATAGTGGGTCCTGCATAGGGGTTTTGGGATGGGTCAAAGCCCCAAATGTTTTTTAATGGGTTAAAGGGTAGCTCTAGGGTCTGAAAACCACGGTTTGCGGACCATAGGATAGCGAAGGCTATGATATTATAAATAGATAGATAGTTGGGTCTAGTAAGTAAGAAGAATAGAAGATTGATGCTATGTATGAATTTTTAAGATCTGTTTGGGTTATTTTGGGTAAGGACTCCTGCTGGTTGTGTGTGCAGAGTGTTAGCCATCAATAAATTTTGTCATATATGATGATGGCTAAATAATTTTTTAGTCTTCAAGAAACAAGTTTTAAGCAAAATTGTGAGTTCTTGAAGCCTTGTTGTGTACCTTGTCCAAAATATCCCTTCCACTGATGTCTTCACTTCAAAACCTTCAAGAAACCCTGCTGGTTCAAAAGAATACTGCTCCAAAGCCTTTTCCCATTATTTCACCCTCATAATTCCCTCCAAATTTCCTCCATTTTCACCCCTTTTTTATTTTTCCTAACAGTCATTCATTCCTCTAAAAAAAAAATCCCTTTCCTCTCTCCATTTACCCTTCATTCCACCTTAAAAGGCTTCCAAAATGAGTATTAGACCATTTATTTCCTTTTATTTGGTTTAAATTGGCCTTTTTTAACCTATCGGAACCCCTCAAAAAGCTTAAAAAACCTTTGTTTTTAACCCTTTCCGCCCCCTTTTTATACATAAGGCCTTAAGCACCTTCGACCTAAGCCCTAGACCCTTTCTCCACCATAAGACCACGCCCTATGACCAAGCGCTAAGCCCATCGGCTATCAACCATCGTAGTTTCCAAATTTCTCGCTCCCGCACTCCTTTTCTCTGCCGATATGCAAAACCCCAATCGCATCTCCTTCGTCAATTCCTTCGAGATCTAACGGCTGTCACACTTTCGCATCCCATCCGCTTTGCCCCCGCTGATGCACTTTTCATCTTTAATCCCCACCGTTGATCTTGATTCTGATCTAATGGTCCTCGCTTCATCGCAATTTCGCCATCCCCCTGACCCCTCATCCACCATCTTTAATCTTCGTTCTCCGAGTTAATCCCCACCATGGATCTCGCAGATCCAACGACTCGCATTGACCCCTTTTCTTCCACCCCGCCAGCATTATATATCCTCCCGTTTGATCTGAGCCATCCATTCCTCCCAGATCAATGGTCACCACTCAACCGCAAATTTCACCCCGCGCATCTTCCCCGTCACGTTAACCCTCCACCGTAGATCTGGATCCCCCAGATCTAACAGCCCATATTCATCTTCGCGCCTGTTTCTCCATAAATATTTAAACCCCATTTTCAACGCGAAATTGGCATTTTTGAGGTGGAAAAGTGTCAACTCCTGAACTATATCGCATTCATTTTGGTCAAAACCGTTTATCGCTTGACGCCCACGTGAATACCACCCCGGTATTGTGCAAAACCACTCATCACCTTTTTCGCACCAGATTCAAATGTTTCCCTGTTTTTTCATGGTTACGCCATGGAACCCCTTCCCTGCAATTCCTTCCTCTGCAAAGTTCCTCCGCCCTCGCTCGAGCCTTCTGAAGAATTTAAGCCCCCATGTAGGTTTTATTTAACAAGTTTTAGTGTTGTTTGCAGGTTTAATGGCGGTTCTAAAATTAAAATCCGTCCCACAGCAAATCTAGTTGCAGAGGCCGAGGATGACGATCCTCTATGGCCGAATTCAATGTAGAAAGGGACATAAAGGGTAGAATAGTCAAGTTTTAACCAATGTGTCATGGGCATTGGTGACACAGTGAGCCCTCCAGCACAAGCCACATGTACACAGCAATCAGATGAAGACCAAATTAGTGTTAAAGTGTTGAAGACAGAAAGATCCAGACAAACAGCCTTCAATGCTAGATCTTCAAGGCTATTTATTTCTCCAAAGATCAAAAAGACACCCGTGGCTTACTTTCCTTTCAAAGACACCTTGACAGCCATCCGGATGACTGAACCTCTTTATAAACTTTCACGGAAGTTATTATAAAGGCATGGGTGGCCTTAAAACTAAATGTTTCACCTAACTTGTCCCAGAATCCAAGACAGAGTTGTTGAGCCTTAGAATTGCCTTTTCATTTACAAACCTTCACTTCATTTCATCGTTATTTTATCACTTCGTAAGCCTAAAATCAATGAAGAATGATTAGGATTGCTTAAAGGTTACATGCAATTGATTAACATATTGTATTTTCATGATTTTTGCTATTTTAACAATTTTCTGCAAAATAGCTACAGAATACAGGCGTTCCGTAGCTGATCACGCGTTTCGTAGCTGATCCCGCATTCCGCAGCCGTTTTAGAGTTTAAATGGGTTCCAGGTGTCGTCTTAAGGAAAAACGCATATGGGAAAATTCCTTACCTCATCCACATCATTCGTTGCTCTCCACAAAGTCTGAGCAAAAATATCTAAGTGGTTATGCACGTGGAACACCCAAACTAAGAGGCAGTCTCCTATTAAAACACAGATTCTACAGGTGTCCGCAATGAAGAACGAGGCTGTCATTAAGAGTTTCAATTTGATTAGAAGTAGAAAGACACTTATCCCTTTATTTTCTCCAGTTCTGTTATGTAAATTTTCTATTAATATGCTTGGGGAACCGAGAGAAAGAGGTTAGATCTTGGTTAGAATTTGGCTTTTGCTGCTAACCGTGAATACTCCGTTTTAAGCATTTTTCTCCTTTAATGAAAGAAGCAGTATTCCTTTGAACGCATTGATTCGATCTTGAGTTAGATTTTCACGCTACTCCGGTGGTAGAGGGCCTCTACCTCCTGAGCGGCTTCATTTTCACTATTTAGATAAGTATTTTAGCTCTGTTTTCACAGTTTAGATGAGTATTTACTTTCAGTCTTACGTTTATGTTTCAATTGCATTGAGTTATAAAACCAAAATTGTTCTAATAAACTTTTCCAACATATTATTCATGATGAACAAGATGGACTGTGTAATTTCATAGAGTAATGGCATGTCAATTTCAATAGAATACTCCGGAGGTAGAATGCATGTGGTTCAGCTTTGTCCTTTCTTTTCAAGTATGATAATGGCTCTTTAGTTTAATACTGTTCATTGTAGATTAATAGCATCTTAGTTTAGTTTTAACTCATTGCTCTAACACTTCAAGTTTAGTTGTTGTCCATTGTAGCTTACTTTGTCTTAGTTGATAAATTCAATCTCACAGGCTTAATTATTTACAAAACTTCTTTTGTTCAAAATCCATACTCATACACAATTATCTGGAAAAAATTTAGTATTATTATAAGGTCTGGAGTATTTTGCAGCTTCTTTATCATTTCACAAACAAGCCTCTTTCTCAAAGACTATTTTTGAAAGGAAATCTATAACTTTTGAGAAAGGTTTAATGGTGTTAAATTGAGTTGCAAAACAGAAGTAGAAACTTTACCTTGTTACAAATATTCTTTTCCACATATTTTCCAATAAATCTTTATTCATGGATAAAGATGTTGTACATTGTAAGTTATCTGTTTGATTAGTGATTTAGGATAAAACTTCATTTACACTTAGCTTGTTCATTTCTTAGGTTCATTTCAATTTCATGTTGTGAGTTTACAATAGAGTCATTATCAAGCTTTGTATTTGTTGGTTGCTAGTCATAGTTAGACTCTATTTTGTTTCAGCATTTTCATTTGTTTACCATCATAGTTTAGGCTTCACTCTGTTTTGACCAATAGTTTCCCTTCATTTAGCACTTAGTTCTTTTCCTTTTCAAAATAAAACCATAAAACCAAAAACATCATAAAACACTAGACACAACGAAGTAGGAAGAGGTTACTTAGGCACATATGGTGCACTTCACTTCAGCAATTTACTGACCCTGGTTGACAATTAATGAACTCAATTTAGGAGACTAGGTTGAGCACAAACAAGAGTTATTGCAGTCAGAAGATATCTCCAGAAGCACACACTTCGGAGTTATTACCAGCCTACCAGATATGCCTCAAAGTCAACAAAAACTACCGAATGGTCTAAACAGTTAATGCAATGTTTATTGAGCAAAGTGAAGCATTCGATGCACTTCTCCTCTGTCTTAATTGATCATTAAGATCATCTCTTCCACCACTCCTTCTCATTCACCTATAAATACTCTTTGAAGTCTCATTGTAAAGGGTTGGAAAGTTATTGATTGTTTGAATTGTTATTAAGTGGAAATAGCTGAGTAGTTGTAATATAGCAGGCTGGGAAGAGAAGTATTAGACTGTAGAAAGCCATTGGACTTAAAGTATGTGACTGGTCTTGCACATAAAATAAACAAGCAGATTCGTAGGATCCTGGTCTATATTATTGGTGATGTTTTTCTTACTGTAATTGTTATTTTTCTTATGTTTTCATATTGTCCACTTTCTCTGATAAAGAACAGAAAATTTAGATTAGGATTTACTGTAAAAGGTACCCTAATTATCACTAATAAGCTTTATCTTTATGTTTTCTTCTAAATGTGTGTTTGAGAATGAATCAATAGAGTATAACCAGTACAGGAATGTTGGTGAGCCCATGTCTTGCAGTGTAGAACTTAAGATTCTGTTCTTGAATGTTCTTGAAAGGTTTGCTAAGTAGAGTTGAACTAGGGAAGTCTATGGTTAGCCCTATCCTCTAGTTTAATAGCTAGCTTTGAAAAGTTCCCTTGAGTGTATGCCGAAAGCAGGATAGGTTCAAAGTCCTTACTTGATCTTAGGCTACTCTTTATGTTTATCTTCGTTCTCGAATGATCTTTTCACTACATGCTAAGTAGAGTCCTAATCAAGGAATTTTATGGTTATCCCTGTCCCTTGTTTAGTCTTAAACAGCCATTTTGAAGATTTCCCTTAAGAGTATGCCGAAAGCAAGATAGGTTCAAAGTCCTTACTTGATCTTAGGCTACTTTTTATGTTTATCTTAAATTTTTTCTACTTTCTAAAGGTATTCAAGAGGATTACGGGATTGTTGTCTTAGAAGTTGGCTTTAGTAGGAGTTTTCCCAGAGAAGTCTATGGTTTTCCCTGTCCTTTGGCTTGCTCCCAAATCAGTCACTTTTAAAGGCTCTTCTTGTTTAGTGAAGTTAATAGATCCTTAATTGGTTATTAGCTTTGCTTCTTTCACCACACTTCTTAATGTTTCATACCACAAGACTCAACTTAAAGAGATCTTTTGATATAGATGACTTGCCCTATGGAAACCTTTGAATAGTTGTTGTGCAAGTAAACCCTTTTATGACTCCATAGCCCAATGGATTAGCACTGTTTCTTGACCTATCTTCCCATGCTGAAACATCCTTCTACTTATTTCCTCCTTCACTCCATATGACCTTCTCAATTAATGATCCCCAACCAAAAACAAACAAATCCCTTGTGCTTCATAACTAGCCTAATATCATATCATGAGCCTATAAGCATTTCATTCTAAAACACATATAGAGAGATCCCTCTATGAATCCAGGAGGGCTAGATCCTAGGATTCCAAAGTGGTTCTGATGTTGCCTTGTCATTTGGTATGCCAATCTGCCAAATCACAGGACCCCAACATGAAGATCCTCGGTCTTGTTGTGTGCGGACCACGCTAGGCTGTGTGCACAGGCTATGTTTTGGTTGTAAGTGGATCTTTGATATTAATGAATGCGAAGTATCATTGAAGTATTTGTGTGATATCTGAATTGGTTGTGTTTATTGATGGAGCGCATATGTGATATTCATTTAAGCTGTGAATATATCTGTGTTCTGGAATTGGCATGGTTATATATGTGATCTGAAATTAGCTGTGATTCTAATGCTCTGTGATATTATTTGGTGATGCGCGCGTGTATGTGAATGTATTGATTAGATCTGATAGCCTTGTTATGGTTCTATTATGGTTACACTGTTAAAAGAGTTGCGAATAAACTCATTTTGTGTGAACCTAATAAGCTGCGACCTAGTTCTGCCTTGTATTACCTAGTCTCTCCCAGGGTGCGTGTAGAAATTATATAACTTATGTGTTATATATCCAAGATTCTCTTAATTTCACACTATTTTACTTCATGCACAATACAAAATCTATTCCACTATTGATCATCACATGCGGAAATTAAATCAATTGCAATGCACACATGAAACCATAAAAATTCACACACATTAACACAGTTGTTTAACGGGAAATCCTGAAGCTAAAAACCCCAACTATCTGTATATAATATATGTCATAGATATCATGTAACAATCCTCATACAAAGCTAATCATTTCAAGCTCTCAGTACAATACAATCGCTACACACTAATCAGGCTAGATCTTGCAAATCCATGCACCGATCTCTGCCACCTGCTAGCCTACCTCTATTACGCAATCCCTGCTGAAGAATGGCTCTGAATGAACTCGAATTCAGCAAACCTTGCTCACGCAATATTCATAGGCATCTCCACTGAGTGTTGGATGCAATCAATGCATCACTATAGTCACACTTTCTCTTTCACCTACCTCTCCACTGGTCTCCACTGAAACTGTCCATGCACTATAGTTAACTGATGTATTCTTCAGTTGATTAATGAGTTATTATTTAGTGAATTAATTAACTAATTAATTCACACCACTCTCACTATTGTATCAATTAGTTAGAATAGATACAAGTAGCTCAACTGAGTCTAACTGAGTTAAACTAAATACAACTCCACCAACTACTTCTATAACTCCACCAAACTCTATCACATGAGTTCTAACTGAATTCCTCATGCATTAGCTCTAGTAAACCCTCAGGAATAGCGTAATTCCTTCTATTAGCTATTGTGCTACATCTGTGCACTTAACTGAAGTGCTCCAAGAGAATAAGATAATGTTTAGAGTCCAAATATTATTAAGAGCTAATAATATTCGACATATCTATTTTTAGACTGGCAGTCTAAAAATAGACTCTGCCCAATATGTCTAAAAATAGAATTTCATCTATTTTCACATTTGACCAACCATCTACAAATAGCATCCCGCAACTTATAGAATATGCTCACCATGTCTAAAAATAGACATACACCAAAAAATATCCTATGTGGGCCCCACCTAGTTTAGGTGATTATTTTCCAACTAGGATCAAGGATGATGTTTCAGGATGCCTCCTTCACTATTTCTTGTTGCGAAATTCAACACTCCCTCTCAAAAAGAAAGGACTATCTTTGCATGTGACATGCAACTCCATGCATTCACCCTGCAACCTTTGCAAGCACCCTGCAACTCCATGCATCTGCTCTGCAACTCTTGCTGCAACACTTCCGAAACTAAAAGACTCCAAACAAATCAATCAATATAATGCATCTATCATCAAATTCTTTGACTTCTGCTTAATTACTGCACATGTATTCAGGAACCACTGCATTGTTGAACTCTGCACCCATGCACTCTGCAATTGCTGTCAACTCTGAACTGCGCTCCAGTATCCGACACTGTCACTTTGATCTGCCTGCATCAATCCAACTGATCATGCTACTGTTGCTCTGTGGGCACCTCGTAGCCAGGTTCAATTCATGAGATCCACACCATCTCAATGAATCCTGCCCAGAAATCTCCTCTTGGGATTACTCATGCATGTCGCCCCACCTCTCACCTGGTGGTATAGTTGCATGCACTCCCTCTGCCCATCTGGCACAAAATTTCTCTGCATGAGTGGTTGCTCCTAATCCATGATCCTCATCTTGTGGCTACTCCACATCCCGAGGTTCACTCTTACCTGCATGCAAATCCAACTCCCTCTCAAGCTTCAATTACATGTCTTTATTGCACTTCCCAATAGTAGGAAGCTTCATAGAAATCCCATATACTTCAAGTCTGTAGAGATTCTTCACTCGAATCCCAACCTTCTTGACTTGTATTGTTGATTTGTACCGAAGGAAAATTTTTCCTTCACTAAATACAACATCATACCCTTTATCCTCTAACATTGCGACTGAGATTAAACTCTTCTTTAAACCTGGAACATGCACTACATCTTGTAAAAGAATGAGTTTACCTGAATCCCTCTGAAAATTAATGGTACCAATGTCGGATGCATTGTATCATCCATTGTCGCCCAACTCAACATGCAACTGGAGATCTTTCTCCACCAAGTCACTGAAAAGATTCACATCTCCCTTCATGTGAAAGGAAGCACCACTATAAAAGTACCACCCCGATCCCAATGAACTAGAAACCATATATGAGATCAATGAGAAATCAAGCTTGAATTGTGAGGCAAGAGCCTCACCAGCTGCAGCTCCAGCAGCCTGCTTGTTCTTCTTCTTCTGTGGACAGTTTTTGGTGAAATGCCCATGTTCGTGACAGTGACACACTTCAGTTTGGACATGTCACGCTCTTTGCCATCTGCACCGGGTTGAGAAGGATTTTTCTTCCCCTTCCCTTTCCTTGCTTTGGCAGCCAAATTTCAATCCTCTTCATCATCATTCTTTGATGAAGAGCCATCCTTGGTACTACGCCTTATCTACTCCTGCACAAGATCCGAACAAAGTCGCTCCCATCCTGGCAGTTTCTCTTGTCCATTGACAGAGTCTTCGTAGCTATGCCAACTCTTCGGAAGCCCAAGGAGAGCCAAGCTCACCAATTCTTCTTCATCCACACTGACTCCTACACTCCCAAGCTCATCCTTGCAGTGGACAAACTTTTTCAAGTATACCGGAATAGTGTCATTCTTCTCCATTTTTATTTTTCTGAGCTTGTCTTTAAGTGCCAACTTCCTCTGGTCACTTCTGCTTTGGAACAAGTATGTCAAAGCCTTCCACATTAAGAATGGAGTGGATTTACTGTGAAGGCTGGACACTATGTGATCCTTCACACCTTCCAACAGAATCCTTCAACACTTTTTTGTCTTCTTTTTCCCTGTGTCAAGTGCGACTGCATCACTAGAAGCAGGTTTTGGAATTTCTGCATCTATGAACTCCTTCAACCCATTATCATCTAGCACCACCTCCATATTGTCCTTCCATGAAATATAATTCGAGCTGCCATCAAGGGAATACTCCAATCTCAATCCGTTGAAAGACATTTCAATGAATGCTCAACTTCGACATGAAGAAAACACTGCAGCAAATTCGAATTCCACCAGCACAAAACTCAACCGCTTTAATAATTGCAATCTACTCTGATCAATATCGGCTCTGATACCATGTAGAAATTATATAAATTATGTGTTATATATCCAATATTCTCTTGATCGCACACTATTTTACTTCATGCACAATACAGAATCTATTCCACTATTGTTCATCACATGTGGAAATTAAATCAATTGTAATGCACACATGAAACCATAAAAATTCACACACATTAAAACAATTGTTTAATGAGAAAGCCTGGAGCTAAAAACCCCAACTATCTGTATATAATATATGTCATAGAGATTATGTAACAATCCTCATACAAAGCTGATCATGTCAAACTCTCAGTACAATACAATCGCTACACATTAATCAGGCTAGATCTTGCAAATCCATGCACCGATCTCTACCACCTGCTAGCCTGCCTCTACTGCGCAATCCCTGTTGAAGAATGGATCTGAATGAACTCAAATTCAGCTAGCCTTGCTCACACAATCCTCATAGGCATCTCCACTAAGTTTTGGATGCAATCAATGCATCACTATAGTCACACTTTCTCTTTCACCTACCTCTCCACTAGTCTCCACTGAAACTATCCATGCACTGTAGTTAACTGATGTATTCTTTAGTTGATTAATGAGTTATGTTGGGGTTCCCATGTTTTGGCCAGGTTGACAGAAACCAAAAGATGAGACAACATAGAACCACTTTCAGACCTTAGGATCTAGCCCTCCCAGGTCCAGAAAGGGATCTCTCTATGATGGCCAGAGGTTTATGTCTTTAAGGCTCAAAGTATAAGATTTTAGGCTAGTTGTAGGCACATGGTTGTTTGTTTGATTGTTTATGTTTGGTTGGAGGGAATCAAGAAAAGAAGGACCAATATAAGACAAGGATGAGCAAAGAGGAAGCTCAGGCAGAGACAGATGACTCAGAGAACATCAAAGCCATTGGGCTATGGAGTCAAGAAAGGATTTATTTGTGTTCAATGTGCAAGCTTTCATTCGGGCTAGTCATCTAGAGAATTTGGATCTTAAAGGATGATTGGTGGAATGGGACATTAAGGACAGAAAATGAAAGGAGGAGAACCAACCAACTCTATCTATAGATCAGGCCAGAGGTCATTTAACTCCAGGCCTACTTGGACAGAATTAGGGGTAAAACAAGGGATCTTGGAGAAGTTTAATTGGGATGGAAAGCTCCTAGAGAGACAGAGATCAGGTTCTAGACCTCCAGGATTCTCAACACATTCAACTAAATCCTAACAAGAACATTTGAATATAGATTTCATTAATTCATACATCAGAGAGTAGGCAATAACATCCACTACACTAGTTAAACCAATTGAAATCAACATTCAAATACACATGTAAGCAGAAAACATGGAAGGCTGGGAGAGCAGCAGCATAAGGTACCTATCAAGGGTAAATCTTATGAAAAAACTTCTTATGCGAGCCTGAAGAAATGTAATGAAATGAAAGCAAGTCAATCACAAATACAGAGAAAGGAAACATCACCAGCTGCTTTAGATCAGGATCCAAAGAAACATGCTTGTCATACTAAAAACAACACCAATTAGGTACATCATAGCCCATAGCTTGAACATTCAGTCTGACTACATCAAATCTCAACCTATCTTACAATATACACAGAGAACTTGTCTCAAGAGGAGAATACTTGCATTTCACTGATATCTCATCAACAACCATTACAATGCTTCCTTCCATGCTTTATAGCAAAGGATGAACCTTAGATCGACTGAAGGAGTAGGTGAAAATTAAATGTATCACTAAACATAACAATGAATGCAGGGCCGAAACCCATTCTGCTTGACATGCTGTATATTTAATCTCTGTCACCTTCTTTGTGAGAGAATGATATGCTCCATATTTGATCTTGACATCTTTTGGCTGAAGTACTCCTGGTGTCTTGAACCGAAATAAAATAAACTACTGAAAGGTCTGTCACATAAATGCTCCGGTGGTTTTGAACTGTTGTCTGGTGGAATCCTTTTCAGGGACAAGGTGTGTAAATAAAATAGTATGGTTGCCCTGTACCTGATAAAGAAAAACATTTTGCTGACGAAAACCCTGATATTACCTCTTTGCCTGCGCTCAGGATCCTTTGATCAATCCTCGGGGTCTGTGATCCGGACTTGGCCTTTCAAACTGCTGATTTAAGGCCCGAAATCTTCATGGTTGTGTTCTAATCTCTTGTCCTTGTTCTGAAACATTCTTTCTTCTCTGATCTTTCCATACTGCGCTCTAAATGGTGCCGGAAGGTATTCTCGCAGGGCTCGAAGTTTGTTTCTTTAATGCAGGCCCTGCCTCCAACCTCCTTAGTCATTTCTAATAAATTCTGCTCCTAAAACAGATCTTCTTCGGATTCATATGTCTTGGTAGCGCAGACGTGTATCAGGGCGGCCATTTCTTCCAAATATCCCTGCAAAATGCAACGAATGGTGAGGAAAACCACTGATGGGGCGACGGATGATGTGGAAGATAAGCGTGACTGTGCACATGGCGTGGTGGAGGAAAAGGAAACTTGCTGATGAGAGATGGGGAGAAAATTGCGGAAGAAATGGTGAAAAATCGCTCTGGTATGCGGTCGGCAGAGCGTAGGGCGAATAAACGTGAAAAATGAATGACAAACACGTAAATAAACCAGTTTTATGTAATGGACTAGGAAGGAGTACGGAGTGTGCACGTGGGGGCGACGTGGCAGGACGGAAAACGATGGACGGGTGACGTGGAGGTCCCGGGGCAACAGAACGGTCAACAATGAACAGACAGACCTGGACCGTCGATTGGGCGAAGATCAACAGCGGAGAACGACGAAAGGAGGGCCCGCGGGTACGATGGACGGGTGTTAACTGGTGTGCAGCTCTGGGAGATGACAGTCATTGGATTAGGGCTCCAAGATCTGACGGCTATCATTTATTCCGCTACCCTACTTTCGACCGAAGGTTAATGCGCGAAATGAAAGCGGTTTCAGGTTCGTACAGAGGACGCGCGGCGATTACTGAGTGGAATCGCTGGCTCTCCGGGGAAAACCGCCTTTTGCAGATGGGTGGTGCGGAATTTACCGGCGGGTTTTGGAAAACGGTGCGTGGAGTGGGGACCACTATTTTGGGCGCGCTCCGCGCCGTTGGATCGGATTTTTAATGGACGGTCGAGGTTCGTCGATCCAACAAAATATATTAAAACCCACAAATGCGTGCTTTCAAAGGTTTTTTTGATGATTTTTCCCGCGGAGAAAGGTTTGGAGGGGATAAGCGCCTGGAGGGTTTAGCCTTGGGTTCCGACGCCAGGTCTTATGAGAGAGGAAGGTGCGGGGGCTAATGGGGAAGGGGGCTAAGGCCCAAACTCATAAATTTCATCATTTTAACTCATTTTGAATGCAATTTCAGGCCCAAGGGAGGTAACGATAAAGGGGTGAAATGGAAATTTGGAGAAATAAAGAGGTGATGGTGGGGTTGAGGTAGGATTTTAGGGGAATTTTAAGGAGATAATGGGGGGATTAAAGGAGAATTTTGACAAAGGGAAAACAGAGGTTGGGATGGGGAAATTTGCAGGATATAGGGGGAAAAATGGGCCTTTTGAAAAAATGAATCAGCAGAGGGGCTATATGTTAGGAGCAGCATTCAGAGACTTCAAGGAGGACGAGTTTTCAGGGGAAATACATTCCTTGAAGGCTCCAAAACAGTTCAGCCCCCAGCTTGCTTGTCAAGAATTTCATAGGGGGGCTAACAGTGGCTCCACATGGGGATGGCTTCTCCTTGGAGGAGACAAGAAACCAGAGATAATATTTGGAGTAGGCCAGATGCCTGCTGTCATAAGCCATCTTTCTTCTTCAATTCTAGCTACCACAGTGTGATATAAACATCAGCAAAAACATTTCCCAACCAATCTACCTACCCAAACTACAGCTCTACAATTTTCCCTCGGGTGCATTTGAACTAGCAGACCCTTTCCATTTTATTTTGCAAAAAAAAAACACACCTATTCTAATTTTACCCTTATTGCTCCATGAGGCCAGATTAGACCGTTGACCTCATCTATTTCTCTACCTAATCTACTACCTGTTGGGATTAAACTGTCCAACAGGTTTCTTCACCTACATTCTAAGACAGGAAATTTAAACACAGCCAAGTCAGGATTAGACTGTCTGACTTGCTGGGTAGAAACTTGTAGAAAACAAAACTGTGAAGGCATGGACTTCTGCAACTGTGAGACATCCTTCTTTCTTTCTTGTGACTCAGGTTTTGAGCATATTTGAGTCACTTCTTTCTTTGATTTCAGCTCTAGTTTTGGGCAGATTAGAGCTGATTCTTCTTTTCCACTGCCGATCCAGATTTTGAGCTTGTTAGGACCAGCTATTATGTTTTTCTTTGGTTCAGATTTTGATCAGGCTTGAGCCATGCTTTTTACTTCAGAGGTTCATGTTTTGAGCATATCTGAACCTCTCTTTTCATTCTGTTTTTTGGAACATTTTCCTTTTTTTTTTTTTGAAAATGAAAACTTGCAATGGTATGTAAAATGGAGATGAAACTGGAAATAGGAAATCAATAGAAGTAATGTTTGAGCATCCTGCCATTGACAGGACCCCCAAACAATTCTGTGCCATCAAGTTCTTGCAGAAAAAACGCATTAGGACCCACAGTGGCCTGGATGAAAAATGGACCTTGCCACAAGCTGTCAAATTTGCCATGTTTGCCCTTGTCCTCTCTTCTCGAATCCCATCTCAGAACCTTATCTCCAACCTTGAAATCTAAAGCTTTGGTTATTTTGTCAAACTACCTTTTTATGCCTTCCTGTACTCTGACAACTCTGCTTAAACCTGCTCTCTTGTTTACTGCAAATGAATAGTTTCATTGATTCTCCTTACCATACTTTTTTCCTCTGATTGGATCTCCTGGATAAGTTTGATCACTGGAACTCCAAGACTAGTAGGAAAAACTGCTTCTGTCCCATAAAGTAGCTGAAAGGGTGACATGCCAATAGATTTCTTTGTAGTGAGCCTGTCTGCCCACAAGGCATGTATCAAATTTTTATGCCATGACCTCTTGTTCTCTTCCAGCAGCTTCTTAATGATTGTAACCAGGCTTTTATTTGATGATTCAGCTAGGCCATTACCCTGGGGGTAATAGGCAGTTGAATGCCCAAGTGTTATTCCGTACCTGTGACAGAAATCAATCATTCTTTTGGATCCGAAAGCAGCGGCATTATCAGTGATTATTTTCCTTGGACAACCAAACCGAGATAGGATGAAGTCTTCTAGGAACCTAATGATGACAGATTCAGTGGCATTCCTAGTGGGTATAGCTTCTATCCATTTAGTGAAGTAATCTGTAGCAGTTAGGATCCATTTATGTTGCCCAGAGGAGGCAGGATGAATTTCTCCTATAAAGTCTAGGCCCCATTGCACGAAAGGGCCTTCTATGGTGATCGGTTGCAGAGGGAGGGGAAGGAGCTTTCTTTTGCCCTCAAAGATTTGGAATTTGTGGCAGGCAAGAATCATTTTATGGACATCACTAAAGAGTGTAGGCCAATAGTAACCAGCCCTGAGTATCTTATTCACAGTTGTTTTCCAACTCAGGTGGCCTCCACACTCCCCAGCATGGAATTCTTGTTTGACTCTTTCAGCTTCAGTTTCAGACAAACATTTCAGCAGAAGGCCGTTTGGATTTTTCCAGTATAGACTCTCATTCATAATGCAGTAATTTCTAGCTTTGAGTTTTATGAATCTGGCCTTTGTTTTGGATAGTTCTGGAGGGGCATTGAGATTAGTGAGCACATAAAGGATATCAGTATACCAAGGAGAGTTCTGAAACTGCTCCTCAACAGCTGGATGGGGCAATCCTTCCTGCTCATCTAGGGCATTCATCATGTTAATATCCAAGGCCAGCAAATTTGATTCAGCCATTAATTGGGCCAGGCCTTGACCTTTGATCAGCTTGGTGGGTTTTATTTCAAGGTTGTATTCCAAGATTGTAGCAATCCATTTGCCTCTTTTTCCATCAGGGTCCTGGGACAAGATATCTTTGACCACTATATTTGGCACATAGGCAATGGTGTGATAATGCAGAATGTACACCCTAAAGTCTTTTAAGGCCTTAATCAGAGCATAGGCCTGCTTTTCCATGATGTTGTACTTTAAGGGTGCATCTCTTAAGGCTTTACTGAAGAAAGCTATAGGCTGTTCATTACCTTCTGAATTTTTCTGCAGCAAAACTGCAGCTATGGTGTGTTGGGAAGCAAATGAAAAGATCAGAAAATCTTTTGAGAAGTCAGGGCTGATAAGGACAGGGGCCTGAGTGAGTGCAAGTTTTACTGACTCAAAATATTTCTTGGCTTCAACAGTCCACTTAATTCCTGCATCTTTCTTTAGCATTTCAGTCATTTTTCTAAGATGCTCTGCCAGATTAGGAATGAATCTCCTGAATAAATTGTTCTTCCCTATAAAGGACTGCAACTCCTTGATGTTTCTTGGATGTGTAATTTGAAGTATTCCCTCAACTCTCTGGGGGTCTATCCTGATTCCTTTCTCAGATATAATGTGGCCAAGAATTTTACCTTCCTGCAGCCCAAAAACTGTCTTCTTAGGATTTAGGGACAGACCATACCTTCTACACTTTTCGAATACTTTCCTCAGATGTTTCAAGTGTTCTTCTTCAGTTTTAGAAAAGACAGTCAAGTCATCCAAGTAGATAACTATGAAGTGTCCTATCTCTTCTAAGAAAGCTATGTCCATCGCTCTCTGGAAGGTAGCTCCAGCATTCATCAATCCAAAAGGCATTTTCACATACATGAAGGTGCCCCATGGAGTGGTAAAATCTATTTTGAGTTGATCTTCTGAGAGTACCAGAACTTGGTTGTATCCTAAAAAACCATCAAGAAGGGAGATTCTCTTAGAGCCTACTACCTTCTGTAGGATATGTTCCATTCTAGGCAAAGGGTAGTTGTCTTTCAGGGAGGCTCTATTGAGGTTTCTGAAGTCTATGCATAGCCTGATCTCCCCTGTTTTCTTCCTTACAGCCACTAAGTTTGACACCCAATCAGAAAACCTTACAGGAACTATAATGCATGCATTATACATCTTTTTAATTTCCTTCTCTACTGCAGGAAATTGTTTTGGATTAATCCTACGGAGTTTTTGTCTGAAAGGCTTCTGATTTTCCTTTAGTGGTATCTTATGTTGTATGATGTTGGTGTCATAGACCTTTAAGTCTTCATAGCTCCATGCAAACACGTCTATGAATTCCTTGAACAGGTCAATATATTTTTTCTTCATGTTTGCAGGTATAGACTTAGCCAGTTTTATCATTCTGGTTTTGTCTTCAGTGCCAATGTTGCATTCTTCCACATCAGAATCAGAATGTTCAATTGTAGGATTTTTTGCTACGTCATCAAAATCGAAGAGGTCCTCTAAGGGTGCCAGGCCTCTGGGTATATTCTTGTCTTTGGCCTGAAGCACTTCGACCTCTTCATTTTCTGTGTTTTCACTATTTTCGTTGAAGTTTCCAGTTTGCTCAGAAAAAGAATTTATTTCTATGTTATAGGGTGTTTCTTGTTCATCTGGGGGATCTTCATCTAGGCAGAAGCTATCAGATTTGGAGTCTAAATCAGAAAACTCAAACTCATTTCTGCCTATCAGGAAATCCTCAATCTGTTTGTCTCCTTCAAAGACCTGCCAATATTTTTCATTGTCTGGGACTGCAGGCCTGAATTTGGTCTGAATGATAATTTGTTGGTCAACTGGGGCCTTAGGATATGAGCTAGCTAGGCAAGCTAACCCATTAGCAACTGCATTTTTACCCCTAGGAATGAACACTAATTCATATTCAACAAACGTTTTCAGTAGATCTAGAGTGTCATTCCTGTATGCCCTAAGCCTGGGGTGTTTTGCTGAATACTCACCATTAACTTGCTTGATCACTAACTCTAAGTCTCCTCTCACAGCTATCCTACGGGCTCCTGATTTTTTCAACAGATTCAGACCTAGGATCAGAGCCTCATATTCTGCAATGTTGTTTGTGCATTTGAAATGCAGATTCACAGCGTGGCTTTCTGCGTGATCATTTTCAGTGTTACGCAACCACACTCCTGCTCCAGCACTCTGCCTAGTACAGGACCCATCAAAGTTCATTTCCCACAGGGGTTATTTGTTTAATTCGTTTTCATCCCCTCCCCTACAGCTGGATTCATCATTATGTTGAATCGTGAGGTTTATGCTAGGAGGGGGGTCATTTTGTGGTTCATTATGGGCATGGAGATCAGGGGGGTGGCTAGGTTGTTGTTTTTGTTCTGTTTCTGTTTCATTCAGAGTTATGTTTTCAGTATTTTTCCCATGTTCTTCTTCTTCGTATTCTTCCAGAGTAGCCATAGTGTTGAAATCCATGGGCTGTATGTTTGTATTTCCATTATCTGATCTCGGCTCTTCTAAGGATTGGTCATTGTAGAGAATGAAAGAATCTAGATCTGTATGTACAGAGTATAATGGTGAGTTTTCAGGTTTCTCGGGGCTACTGACTAAAAATTTCATCTGAGACTCTCTATACAGTCTTCTAAGTTGGCAAAATATAGGGATAGTGGCATATGAGCCATCCATCTGCATTGTTCCTTGTAGTTTTTCTCCCCATGATCTTGATAATAGCATGCCATACTTTGGTGGCACATCTGCCACCACAACATCCATGACCATACACTTGGCAGGAATCTGGGTCAGACTCACACATAAGTCTTTGATGAGGCCTAGGCATTTTACTCTGCTAGAGTCAAATGAGTATAAGTCTTTGTAAGGTCTGGTAATTTCTAGGCCTAGCCTCTCCATCACTACCTTAGGCATTAGATTGTGTGATGCACCAGATTCATGCATGGCATTATGAAGGATCTTGTCATGAATGTTGAGACTGATATAAAAAGGTGGAACTACCCCTTCCTGAAACTTTCCTTCAATTTTTGGACCAAAGAGGAGGGCAGGTTGGTCATCATCAAATTTACAGAATCATTCATTTCTCCCAAATTTAATGCTTTCAAAATTTGGCCTTTATATACATCCTGAGAGGCCAGCTCAGATAATGGTACAGAGATTTTGATTTTTGCAAGTTCACTCTCTAAATTGAAAGTGGACTGTGTCTTCGAAACACTTGACTCCCTTTTATTTGTTGCCTTGGTAGCTGAGTCATTTGGTGTTTTGTATGTACAGGGTTTGAAACAGTTGTATCAGGAGCACTAACTGTGGTGCTCACACTGCTAGTTGGTTGACTTTGTTTTCCAGTGTCCTGGTTGTCCTTCTCCTTATGTTTACCAGAGCCTTCAGCTGCTGATTTTTTGTTTGCAGCAGATGCTTTGGAGGATTTATCAGGTCTTTTCTTGATGGTTACCTCAGGAGTCTTGGCTTTGGAA
This sequence comes from Pinus albicaulis, assembly GCA_034641835.2. NCBI lineage: Eukaryota > Viridiplantae > Streptophyta > Pinopsida > Pinales > Pinaceae > Pinus > Pinus albicaulis. The sequence goes on along the minus strand of CM076578.1, from coordinate 27,558,355 downwards.
GTATCTTGGCTTTTCTTGCTCCTAAGTTCATACTGTTCCCTGACTTGCAACATGGCATTTTCAAATCCTAGTCTGTAATCTTCAGTTTCTAACCATTCCTCACTCCAATATGAAAGTGAGGATTGATCTTCTTATGAATCACAGTTAAGGACTGAGTCCTCTGCTTCAAACATATTTATGGAATTCCCTTCAGACTCTTCAATGATTCCCTCGTCTTCATCTAAAAAAATTTCTTGAAATGGGGGAATAATTTGTTGATCTGACTCTCTTTGTCTGTTGGGGGCAACATTGTTTCTTCTAATGTTTTGGTTCTGGTTTCTGTTTTGGTTATTGTTTTGGACAACCATCCTCTTAATCATTTGTTGCAGTTCTTTCACATTTTTATACAGTCTGTCATATTTGGGATCAGATGTGGAAGCTACGTTGTCATCCCTATATGTTACCCTTTTTTCAGCTTTTAGTTTTGCCCTTCTTTCCATTAAGTTTGCTTCTATGGTTATGGCTCCTTTCTGCATGTCTTCCAAGGTGGTGTATTCTTTATCTCTAAGCTCATAGGCCATGTCAGCATCAAATCCATCGGGATACTTAGCTAGGGCCATTCCTTGAGGAGGCTTCATGTGTGGAGGGAGAGCATTATAAATGTTGTTGAATCTAGTGGTGTAATCGTGAACACTCTCTCCTACATTCCTCTTAAGGGACATGTATTCTGCTAGGAGCTGGCGAGGGTTTGCTCTAACCTCCCACTTGTTTATAAAGGTCTGGTATAACGCAGGGAGATCTTGAATACTACCAGGAGGCAGATTTTTGAGCCACTTTTTAACCTCACCTTCTAAGCTTTGGACGAAGATCCTCATTTTGATTGTTTCATCATCAATCTCCATGTAATCAAAAGAATCCTCCATCTTATCTACATGTTGTTGAGCTGTGATGGATTCTTTAGCAGTGAAGTGTGGGATTTTTTATTGATAATCATTGGGTAAGGGTAACAAGGGTTGGGGTAGAACTAAAGGTGCATACCAAGCTGCCATGATGATATTCTGGTGAGGCAAAGGGTTAATTTGAGCAGCTGGTATTTGAATGATAGGGATATTAAGACCAGTAGAAATCTGTTGAGCAGATCTAGGGTGAGAGAGCCCCAAGTTTTGAAGTGAAAATCAGGTGGTGTGGAAGGGGGGGTTTCACTGTCCCTAGTGTCTAGCTGGTCTGAAACACTGAATGACCTAGTTCTAGGTAATCTGTTTTGAAGGTCTAGGTCGAAGAAAGGGTCTAATAGAGCTGCAAGATCTTCTGGTGCAGAATTAGCTCTATGACTGTTGCTGGAAATAGTTGATCTCCTACTTACAGGTGTTCTCTTGAGGATTTTCTCAGGATTATCAACTATTTCGGGTGGGTTTGGATCAGGGAAAGCTCTCGTATGAATGGTTCTGAAAGCCAGAATGTTGTTTATAAGCTTAAGCAAATTAACCCTATTTGTTATTTCTACTGTGGTTAATGTTGTCTCAGGGACTGGTCTCCCAGTGGAGTCTTCATTATGCTTTGGGTCTGGTCTCCCAGTGGAGTCTGATGTGAAACCAAAATGATCAGCAGGCCTACTGACCACCAGTGGAGTCTTTTAACGTTTAGGAACAATGGAGTCGCCAGGTGGAGGGTTTAGGATGTTACTAGGGGATACACTGTCCACCACAGTGCTCAGGCACTATCACCTTTCAAGAAACTCCTCTAAAACAACAAGCTCCAACCAGAGATTGACTGGGAGGGCATTTACCAGATATGTCACCTCTGAAAAAAGGATGAGATATGGAGGCTACCTAGCCCTTTCCAGGCTCTGTCTAAGAGTATGGTGGATATTCAATAATGGAGGTTGATTCAAGAAAGGGGGTAACTTACTTGTCAACCTGACCAGAGTTCTAAGTTTCTGAGGTTTTTACGAATTTTTTAAGGTGAAATGTACTCAGAAGTCCCCAGCGGAGTCGCCATTATGTTGGGGTTCCCATGTTTTGGCTAGGTTGACAGAGACCAAAAGATGAGACAACATAGAACCACTTTCAGACCTTAGGATCTAGCCCTCCTAGGTCCAGAGAGGGATCTCTCTATGATGGCCAGAGGTTTATGTCTTTAAGGCTCAAAGTATAAGATTTTAGGCTAGTTGTAGGCACATGGTTGTTTGTTTGATTGTTTATGTTTGGTTGGAGGGAATCATGAAAAGAAGGACCAATATAAGACAAGGATGAGCAGAGAGGAAGCTCAGGCAGAGACAGATGACTCAGATAACATCAAAGCCATTGGGCTATGGAGTCAAGAAAGGATTTATTTGTGTTCAATGTGCAAGCTTTCATTCGGGCTAGTCATCTAGAGCATTTGGATCTTAAAGGATGATTGGTGGAATGGGACATTAAGGACAGAAAATGAAAGGAGGAGAACCAACCAACTCTATCTATAGATCAGGACAGAGGTCATTTAACTCCAGGCCTGCTTGGACAGAATTAGGGGTAAAACAAGGGATCTTGGAGAAGTTTAATTGGGATGGAAAGCTCCTAGAGAGACAGAGATCAGGTTCTAGACCTCCAGGATTCTCAACACATTCAACTAAATCCTAACAAGAACATATGAATATATATTTCATTAATTCATACATCAGAGAGTAGGCAATAACATCCACTACACTAGTTAAACCAATTGAAATCAACATTCAGATACACATGTAAGCAGAAAACATGGAAGGCTGGGAGAGCAGCAACATAAGGTACCTATCAAGGGTAAATCTTATGCCAAAACTTCTGATGTGAGCCTGAAGAAATGTAATGAAATGAAAGCAAGTCAATCACAAATACAGAGAAAGGAAACATCACCAGCTGCTTTAGATCAGGATCCAAAGAAACATGCTTGTCATACTAAAAACAACACCAATCAGGTACATCATAGCCCATAGCTTGAACATTCAGTCTGACTACATCAAATCTCAACCTATCTTACAATATACACAGAGAACTTGTCTCAAGAGGAGAATAATTGCATTTCACTGATATCTCATCAACAACCATTACAATGCTTCCTTCAGTGCTTTATAGCAAAGGATGAACCTTAGATCGACTGAAGGAGTAGGTGAAAATTAAATGTATCATTAAACATAACAATGAATGCAGGGGCGAAACCCATTCTTCTTGACATGCTGTATATTTAATCTCTGTCACCTTCTTTGTGAGAGAATGATCTGCTCTAGATTTGATCTTGACATCTTTTTGCTGAAGTACTCCTGGTGTCTTGAACCGAAATAAAATAAACTACTGAAAGGTCTGTCACATAAATGCTTCGGTGGTTTTGAACTGTTGTCTGGTGGAATCCTTTTCAGGTACAAGGTGTGTAAATAAAATAGTATGGTTGCCCTGTACCTGATAAAGAAAAACATTATGTTGACGAAAACCCTGATATTACCTCTTTGCCTGCACTCAGGATCCTTTGATCGATCCTCGGGGTCTGTGATCCGGACTTGGCCTTTCAAACTGCTGATTTAAGGCCCGAAATCTTCATGGTTGTGTTCTAATCTCTTGTCCTTGTTCTGAAACATTCTTTCTTCTCTGATCTTGCCATACTCTGCTCTAAATGGTGCTGGAAGGTATTCTCGCAGGGCTCGAAGTTTGTTTCTTTAATGCAGGCCCTGCCTCCAACCTCCTTAGTCATTTCTAATAAATTCTGCTCCTAAAAAGGATCTTCTTCGGATTCATCTGTCCTGGTAGCGCAGACGTGTATCATGGCAGCCATTTCTTCCAAATATCCCTGCAAAATGCAACGAACGGTGAGGAAAACAACTGATGGGGCAACGGATGATGTGGAAGATAAGCGTGACTGTGCAGATGGCGTGGTGGAGGAAAAGGAAACTTGCTGATGAGAGATGGGGAGAAAATTGCGGAAGAAATGGTGAAAAATTGCTCTGGTATGCGGTCGGCAGAGCGTAGGGCGAATAAATGTGAAAAATGCATGACAAACACGTAAATGAACCAGTTTTATGTAATGGACTGGGAAGGAGTACGGAGTGTGCACGTGGGGGCGACGTGGCGGGACGGAAAACAATGATGGGTGACGTGGAGGTCCCGGGACAACGGAACGGTCAACAATGAACAGATAGACCTGGACCATCGATTGGGCGAAGATCAATGGCGGAGAACGACGAAAGGAGGGCCTGTGGGTACGATGGACGGGTGTTAACTGGTGTGCAGCTCTGGGAGATGACAGCCGTTGGATTAGGGCTCCAAGATCTGACGGCTATCGTTTATTCCGCTACCCGACTTTGGACCGAAGGTTAATGCACGAAATGAAAGCAGTTTCATGTTCGTACAGAGGACACGCGGCGATTACTGAGTGGAATCGCTGGCTCTCCGGGGAAAACCGCCTTTTGCAGATGGGTGGTGCGGAATTTACCGGCAGGTTTTGGAAAACTGCGCGTGGATTGGGGACCACTATTTCGGGCGTGCTCCGCGCCGTTGGATCGGATTTTTAATGGACGGTCGAGGTTCGTCGATCCAACAAAATATATTAAAACCCACAAATGCATGCTATCAAAGGTTTTTTTGATGATTTTTCACGCGGAGAAAGGATTGGAGGGGATAAGCGCCTGGAGGGTTTAGCCTTGGGTTCCGGCGCCAGGTCTTATGAGAGAGGAAGGTGCGGGGGCTAATGGGGAAGGGGGCTAAGGCCCAAACTCATAAATTTCATCATTTTAACTCATTTTGAATGCAATTTCAGGCCCAAGGGAGGTAACGATAAAGGGGTGAAATGGAAATTTGGAGAAATAAAGAGGTGATGGTGGGGTTGAGGTAGGATTTTAGGGGAATTTTAAGGGGATAATGGGGAAATTAAAGGAGAATTTTGACAAAGGGAAAACAGAGGTTGGGATGTGGAAATTTGCAGGATATAGGGGTAAAAATGGGCCTTTTGAGACATGAATCAGCAGAGGGGCTATATGTTAGGAGCAGCATATAGAGACTTCAAGGAGGACGAGTTTTCAGGGGAAAGACATTCCTTGAAGGCTCCAAAACAACCAGCCCCCACTTTGCTTGTCAAGAATTTCTATAAATGGGGGCTAATAAGTTATTACTTAGTGAATTAATTAACTATTTAATTCACACCACTCTCACTAGTGTATCATTCAGTTTTACTAGATACAACTAGCTCAACTGAGTCTAACTGAGTTAAACTAAATACAACTCCACCAACTACTTCTATAACTCCACCAAATTCTGTCACATGATTTCTAACTGAAATCTCCATGCATTAGCTCCAGTAAACCCTCAGGAATAGCATAATTCCTTCTGTAAGCTGTTGTGCCACATCTATGCACTTAACTAAAGTGCTCCAAGAGAATAAGATAATGTTTAGAGTCCAAATATTATTAAGAGCTAATAATATTCAACATATCTATTTTTAGACTGGCAGTCTAAAAATAGACTCCGCCCAATATGTCTAAAAATAGAATTTCATCTATTTTTCACATTTTACCAACCATCTACAAATAGCATCCCACAACTTATATAATATGCTCACCGTGTCTAAAAATAGACATACACCTAAAAATATCCTGTGTGAGCCCCACCTAGTTTAGGTGATTATTTTCCAACTAGGATGAAGGATGATGTTTAAGGATGCCTCCTTCACTGTTTCTTGTTGCAAACTTCAACAGTGTGGAAACCTGGTTCCAACACCCTCCCATACTACTTCGGGTGAGACCTTGGACTGCGAAAGTAGGTCATTACCGAAAGGGCCAATAATATAGCGATTTGTTGGCAAATCTTAACCTATGAACCTAGGTCAGGACCCCTCAAGCCAATAGCAGCTAATCAGCAACACTTTCCTCTTTCAACTAAACCAAAAGGCGGATTGATTCCTTTGAAGTTCCTGACATTCAATATCTCCCTTATTTTTTTGAAAATAATGATAGCCATGGAATATAATTTTCAGTATGAAATATCTGAGAAATAACTTGTCACCTTGTGATACTGTGAATTATAGGAGTCTAACAGTGGCTTCAATTGGGGCTGGCAACTCCTTCAGGAGGTGCCAAGAACACCATAGACTTGTAGCCTGATCCATTGGGTTGATCCAAAATCTGCAACTAAATCTGCTACAGAACCTCTATGGCTTACAATATTCAAGCTGAAATCAACACTCTCTTCAAACTAAATTCTGGAATATACTTGTGCTGAAAACTAGAAAGTAGTCTGAAACTAAAACTGGAAAGATGCTCAAAGTACTGAGCTTATTTACACACCTACCTACCCTATCCTACTGAAATTGTTGTTGTTCTAAGTGATACAATAATTTCAATGCATCTAGTCAAGTAGCAACAAAAATAAATTGACAACTTGACTGTTTGTTAGGAAAATCATAAGTATAACTTGATTATTTGTCCTCATAACCAAAGTTATAATATGAAATGGCAACTGCTAATGTATTTGATCCTTATAGAGAGTACATGTTTGAAAATTTGAGCTAAAAAGGTCCTCTATATAATCTTCTATAGGATCAATAAAATCATGATGTATGATATTTGCTTCTAGGCCTTCAATGATTAGTTGATCAGTTGTATCCTCAATATTAAACCTTGAAACCCCATCTTCAGTTTGGTGCTTGAAAGCACAATCATCCTCAGTATGTAAGTCAAGAGGTAGTACAATTTCTCTTTCTTAGGGGAAGGAATATTTTCAAAGAATTCTTTAGGATCTCAGAAATTATATGACTGAATTTGAGAATTCAAAAGTTCAATACCAGTTTCATGTATTTCAACAACTACCTCCAGAAAACATGTTTTAGCTTCAGGACTAAATCTTCTTAATTTCAAATTGAGAAACACGGCCTCTAGAAAATCTTCAGCAAGCTGAAATACTAATAACTAATTCCTGAATGCATTTAAATCTTTACGAGATAAAAGGTCTACCACGAACCTTGTCATCTTATTTAGCAGAAAATATGGTCATTGTTAGGGTCCTATAATAATAGGATTCATAATTTTTGAATTGACTTTGATTAGCCTTGTAATATGTACATACTTTTCTTTCTGCAAATTTTTTTCCCATATTAGAAAAATAAAAAATGTAAAGAGGGTAAAATTCCTAAAAGAAAAAACAAAGGACTTGAAAGAAAAAGATCAAAAAATAGGAGAAAAATGGACCCCAAAGAAAAAAGAGATAAAAATAAAACAAGAAAGTGATGCAAATCCAAATGCCACTACTATTTACTTTTTACTGCAAAATAAAGATTATGTGCAGCTTGTTCATAATGCCATAATCCATGATAAGTCAAATAGCTTAATCTTGACCTTTTCATGCTTTTAATTTTATGTTATTAGATAGAGAATAAAGATCTAGCCAAACAGTTTAATATTGGCAGATCAGTAGTTAGGTAGAGAATAAATAAGGAGCTCAAAAGTTTAATCTGAGCCCTTGGAAGAAATAAGGATAGAATTAGATAGTTTGTTGTTTTAAAATTAAAATTAACATGGGTTTACAAGCTCAATTGCACCCAGGTAAATGAAGAGAAAATGTTAGGGTATCATATGGCGAGGCAGAAGTAGTTTTTACAATCATGGATAAGCAGAAATTGGTAAATTCAGTCACTAACTCCCTTCAAAAAAGTCATTCCCTTGAAAAAATACTTAATCCCCCCATTTTCATTATTTCCCCTTCATTTTTCCTTTTCCCGACATCATTCATCTTCCTTTGCACAAATCCCCTTTTTCCTAAGTATAAAACTCATTTTACTTAGGGAAAGTAAAACCCTTGAATAATTTCCCTTTTACCTCAAAAATAGCCAAAAACCCATAAAAAAAATTATCCTAAGTTTAAAGGTAAAAATATTATATCGAGACTCTTAACTATGAAACTTATCCCTTTATTTATATTTTACATTAAACTTAGTTTGTTTTTTCTTTCCTCATCGCACTTTATTATTAACACATTAACTTATATATTAGCTCCTTATTAACCTTTCTATCCCGTATTATATTAAAAACCTTTTAATATATATCCCACACCCATATTTTTACTTTTAGCCTATGGTTATTTTCCCACGTGATTACTATTCCCACTCCCATAGGTTAAATTTTTTTATTATATATTAACCCGGCCCAATGCTAATATTACACTTATAAGCATTTTATTTGTTAAATAAAACACTATACTTGCCTATCATATTCCATATTTAAACTATGTATTAAAACCTGATATTTTAATAAATTTTACACTTTCATCGCATACATAATCCCAGGTCCCATGCCTTTGACCCCGCAGCTTCATTGTAATATCATGATCGTTCGCTCCTGTCCGCCAGATCTAACGGTGCAGATCCCCTATCGCAAATTTGATTGCGCAATTGTTAAACAAGTTTGAACCCTGCAATAAAATTTGTTTTGAGATTTTCTCTCCCCTCCACACATCGCATTTTTGTTGTATCGCATCGATTCAATCAATACCACTTACCATATTTCTACCATGTGAAAACCGCTTGGAAGTAATTCCCTCCCCTGCGCCCAAACTACTTACAGATTTGAAATGACCGCAAATAAATGCATTCACTGTTCAACTAATTACTTATAAAACGCTTCAAATGCATTCATTTGAGCCTATGTTACCATTTTTTGCTCGTAAAACCTTCCCAGACCGAGAAAAGAACGTTGTCGCCTCTATTTTAGCCCAAAAAATAACATAAATCTTTTAAATCAACTGCTACAACACTGCAAGAACCACCAGACTGCATATAAAGGCTAGAGGAAGCCACTGAAAGCTTTTCGACCCCAAAAAACCCTTTTTTCACAGAAAATTTCCAAATTTCATAGGTATTCCTCAGAGAAAGAAAGACTCATCCATCATTCTAAAAGAGTTTACTATTAATTGAATCCTTTAAAAGCATGTATGCCTAAAGATAATCCCATTTGCTTCATTAATTCTTCATATATACAAGCCCTGAGCATTTTTCACAGGCTCTGATGCCTTGACCTGTTTTAGAATAAATTTTGATTAAGTTTAAGCCATCTACAGATTTAAAATTCCCTCTGATAACCTCCAAAACCTCTTCTACAGTACTTTGAAGCCTTTCTGCGTAAATATTAAGGTTTTTAGATTGTTCTACCACAGAAAGTCTATTGTAAACCTTTGATATCTTTTTTTAAGGCTATAAAATCAAGAAATTTCTCTTTTTGATACAAAATTGCCAGTTTTAGTCAAAATTATGATAAATATCCCTTTGTAGGCCAAAGATATAATTCCTGTCATATCTAAATCCCTTTTTAAATTGTTTAATCTTACAGAAGTATTTTCACAAGCCTAAATCAATGTTTTAAAGGTCAAAAGTGTTTAAATTTATAAATCAAACCAATCAATGGCATCCAAAAGCACTATTGTGATCAATCCTCTACAACCTCCTATTGTAGATGTAGAACACACTCCCTTTGCAGATGTAGATTTCAAAATTATAGATACTATGATAGAGTTTAACCTTCTTGAGATCGAATATTGGAGCCAAGAGAAATCCTTAGATCAAGCAGATGATGTGTTTATTTGGGAATCGAATTTTCCTAAATATGTTGTCCCTCACACTTATCAATGCCCAGAAGCTATCAGATTGTGCCAATATTGTTATTCTCTAGATCAAAGAGCCATTGTGAATTTTGAAAAAGAAGTGTTGTTTACCATTACAGTTGAATCTATTAACCAAATGATTCAATTATAGCTTGAACATAATGAAGTCCCTTTATCAATTGAGGCCTTCACTAAGTTCTATTTGGACTTGGATTTTCCCAAGAGATTTCAAAATTTTCAAACATTCATGCCATCCTATGTGGAAATTCCTAAGCTCAACCCTCCATATTCCTCTTCTAAATTCTCAGAAAGAACCAGACACATTATTTCCATGCTATAATTTATCCTTGGATATTTCATAGATGAGCATGTTGATGCATCAGTACTTGGTTTCCTATCCATATTTTTACCTGGCCAGCCCCCTACAGTTATCTTTAATTTTTCCCAGTATATTGCTGATAGCATCCATGAACAACTAGTCAAACTGCCTACTGAAGGTGTCTTTAGGTATACTTCATTTCTTTTCCACATTTTCCTTTATCTCCAATCTGAAGGTTTCCTATAACTCTTCAGAAGCTTGATGTGGAAGGAATTTCACAATCTGTTGTATTCTGGACTTCTTTGATCGGAAAGGAGTCAGATGAGTTTACTTATGCAGAGTTTACAGATTATTTTATCCATCCCTTGGTTAATTTGATAAATAGCAGTGTTCAGTTGAGGATCAGCAATGATATCAAGAAATTTTTTCAACTATATGAGAAAAGTAGAACAGGTGATTGGTATTTATACCAAAATCACACGGAAATCAAAGTCTATGGGTCAAACCTGATTCCCTATAAATTTCCAAAATACCTCCCCATGAGGTTGTTTTCTCTAGAGTATATAAGACAAATTTTAAACTCAGATGTTGTAAATTTATTGGTTGCAAAGAATAAGACACAATTTAAACTGAATAATCAGGTTGGCCAATTCATTTGTAATAACAAAGAAGTAGGTCCAGAGGCATAAAAGCAGTTGTTAGAGTTCAAGTTCAGCACTAGTTTTCTTTGGTATTATGATCCCTTTGGTATAATCAGCAAAATGAGAGTTAAATATAAATTAACTCCATACATTCATGAAAAGAAGCCTAATATTGAGAAATTCTCAAACCAAACAGAATGGTTAGAGAATACACTGGTAGAAGCTGATAAGCAAAGTGATACTAGTCACATTTTGTAGACTCTAGCTCAGGAAGATAGAAGTATGAAAAGAAACAGGGAAGAAGGGTCTTACACAGCTGAGACCACTACATAAACCAAATTCAAACTCGGATACAGAAAAAAGCCAAAAATTAATCCTTCAAGCAAATAAAAAGAGACTGTTGAGGTCATTCACACAGAAATTCCAGAGAAACATGTTGTGCCTCCTACAATAGTTGACAATGAACAGCAGCCTACCACTTCATACAATTGATTCAAAAATAGCATAGTATAGAAGTGTCATCATCAAAGCAGACAAAAGAAAAGGATATGGACATCAAGGAAAGGTACAAGGAGATTAAAGTTAAAAATGAAGAAATAAAGAATGAAATATATTCTCAGTACTTAAAGCAGACTCACAGCATACAAAACAGGCTGCTTTTAGCCTTTGATTACAAGAACAAGAAAATGTTGATGACATTGCTTCAGCCCATAGTACCAACTCCAAAAATATTGATGATATTGATGCACTTAAGAAACAGTTAAAACTGCCTCCTACTGAGCATCCTCAAGCTAAGGAGATTTTGCAGGATACTAATCAAAAATATGAAATTATGAGTCTTATTTTGAAGTTGACAGCCTAGATCAAAGAAATGGAGATTGAGATGGACAAATTGGTCCAAGAAAAAGAAGCCAACAAAGCACAGGAAATCCCTGCCACTGTAATTCCTATCATTACAATAGCAGTGCCATCTACTCTGGTAGAAACACTAGCTCCAAATGTTCCACTGGCTACAGCAGTCCCAATAACTTCATCAACAACAGCACAACAATCAGATGAAGCAAGTAAATTGGTAAAGGCAATGCAAGACATGTCCATACAAACCAATGAAATAACAGGTTAAAGGAATAGATTAAAAATCTAGAAGATGCCAAAAAGCTTGCACAGATTAATGCAAAGAATGAAGAGAAAAAAGCTAATAGGTTGAATGAACAGCTCAAGAAATTAGAAAAATAATTAACCTTGAAAGAACCTATGGCACATGTTAAGAACCAACTATGGTCCAATATCATTGAAGCAGTCAATGATACTTGGCCATCTATACAGGTAATGTATTAGCATAAAGCTTTACTGAAAGTAGCAAAAGAAGCAATACAAAAGACAAAAGAGGAGTTAGGTAAAAAACCTGAAGAGGCCTTGGAAATTATTAAATTTCTCAATTCTGTTATCACCAAAAAAAAAATTCAAAATATCATTGTGTCAAGTTTGTCTTTGGTTATGGTTCTAAATTGGGTTCAGAATTCAATTTAGGGTTTGGTTAAGGGTAGGTTAGATTTTTATAAGTTCAAAGGTCATCATTAAGTTCAAATAAAGTCTTTTAAAGGTCCATTCATTGTCAAATATCCATAATTTCCATTTAGGATTCATTCAATAAATTTTTAGGTCAAAACTCTACAATTAGCCAAGAATCCACGTATTTGAAGCACCACTAGCTCAAAAAAGTTGATTTGCGCTACAAAAGTGCTAATAGTTTCGTAGTGAAAATAGGGAAAAATACACTATCGGCGCTACGAAAGCGCAGTTTCTTAACTGTCTTGTCATTTGAGCTGAAATATGTTAGAATCTGTTGGGAAATGATAGGTTAGTGGTATGATGAGTCAGTTAGTGATGAGATTCAATGTACTTACCCATCCTACAATCATAATTGTCATGATAGGGCATGAATGAGGCATAATTCAGTTATGAGATGACATTTCAAATTCAAAATCTTGCTTAATTGGTCATTCTTGTTTCCTTTGAATCCATTCAAGTGTCTGAGCTCTGAAGTAACAAGCCAAACCTGTGGTTGTTCCATACAAATGTTTTCTACATCTTAACCAAGCGAGGCAGATATAAACTAATCAAGCGAGACTGTTGTTTCACATATTCAAGAAAGGTTGTTGTTTCACATATTCAAGCAAGGCTGATTCAATTTGTCAAGCGAGGCTGACAAGTTTTCTGTGAAGCATGGCAAAGGAAAATAAAATCCACAGAGGGGGGCACTTCTTAAGACATAAGCCTAAAAATATGAAGGCCATAGTTGAAGACCCAGCAGTGATGGAGGCAGTTAGCAAAGTAGGTTGTCTTTGGTTTGGTGAAAAGTTGCAGGGTTGCCACACACAGGTTTCTAAAGAATTTTCCTTCCACTTCAATGGAACAACTACCAAGGTTTGGATGCTAAGTGTTCCAATTACACCAGAGATTATTGCTGTTGTGACAGAAATACCAAGATGTCAAGAAAATTGGTTCAAAAGTTTCAAATTTGATATGGAGCCATGCAAAGAATTCATGAAACCTGAGTATGCAGATATGGACTTCAATAACACAATCCTTAGAAGTTGCTTCAAAGACTCTTATGCAAAGTTGCTGCTCAACATCCAGAGATATTTTACATGTGAAGGCAGATATCATAAGGTCTACACATATCATTTCAAGCTTCTTCTGCATTTCATAGGTGAGATTTCACTTGATTTTCCCTTTTACCTGCATAGGGGTCTTGCTAAAATGGCTGATAAAGTACAAGCCAAATCTGAACGTTGTGAAACATCTTTGTTTCATCATGGTTTGATGAAGTTATTGATTTTGAATGAGCTTCAGAAGATAGGAAGGGATTGGTCATCCTTTTTTTTTATAAATGGTTTGAGTTGGAAACACTAACTCCTGCTAGAAACCCTAAAGCTAAAGGAACTCCATCACCACCAGTAGCAGAGTCTAGTCAACCTATAGTTGCAAAACCAAAGGAATTTGAAAAATTGAAGCCAATGAAACAAGTTGAGAAAAGGATAGAGCAGACACAAGTGCTTGATACTCCAACTCCATCACCTATAAAATAGAGGTCAAAGATTGTTAAAGAGGAAAAACAGAAACAAGATGTCAGCAAGCAGGAAATCAAAAGAGTAACAAGAAGCCAAGCAGTGGAATTAAAGGGAAAAAAAATTGCTACATATACAGAGGACAACCCAGTGATAAAAGGAAACTTAGATGACATCCTGCATGCAATTGACATAGAAGAGACACCCATTGTTCAAGCTGAGTTCATTGGGGTAGATGAGCATAAACAGAAAAAGGCTAAGTCTGCAAAAAATATTGAGTTTGAGTTTGAAAATCCAGCCTTCATCTTTCAAGCAAGGAAACATTCAACTAGACATGCTAAGAAACTTAATTAGTGAAAGCAGCAAGAAATTTCAAGAACCTATTAAGACAGCTAAAGCCCCTGAAGAAGTTGTTGATTTATCAACACCTGCAGTGAAGCATACAACCAGTAGAGAAAAGAAGGGAAAAGAAGAAATGATAGGGTTTAAACATCTTGAGGAGAAATTGAGGTTGGAAAACCAAGAAATTGATGTGATGAGAAAGAGGGATAGAAAGCACATTATTGAGAAAGCAGAGTTCAAAAGAATGAAGGCTCTGTGGGAAGGTAAAACTAGTGCTATTTATGAAACTCCAAGAAGTGTAGAGCAGTTTTTCACATGCACAGTTCCAGCCATCAAGGAAGATAAATTTGTTAGATTAATAAATAATCACTTGAGAGCCAATAACAGGAGGCTTAAATATCAAGTGTAGGACTTGGAGCAGCAGCTGAAATTGACTTAGGATGATTTAAAGAACAAAGGTGTTAAATAACAATCATTAAAGATTCAAAAGCTAAATTAAGTGAAAATGAAGAAAGGGCCTCATGAAGGCTGAAATGATTGTGTTTTCAGTTCATATGTCTTTTTGATACAGTGGAATTAGTTTTATTTTGAGTTTTGGCACATTTACAATTTTAATTTTGGAAAATTTTGGACAAAACTACTCACTCAGTAGCTTTGTTGCGTAGACAGTGTAAAAAGGGTGAAAAGCACTACGAAACTGATGTAGCAGCTTTTTTTTCCCTTTTTTATCAAATTTTGAGGGGTAAAAAACATGAATTAAGAAATGAAAATGCTGAGTAGGATGTATTTAAATATAATTAAGTCATTTTTGGAGGAAATAGGTTAAGATTTTGAAGCAGAAAGGGTAAAAGAGTTGCGCTACGAAAAGTGCTACGAAACTGTGTTGTTTTCATAGCACAGTCTATTACATCTCAATTGAATAGTGTAAAGATGGTTTGGGACAATTGGAGCTTAAGGAGGATTTTTGGAAGGTGTTAAGTCAGTTCCTAACAGCAAAGGACCTCGAAATTATGAACTCATGATGGTCAGAACATTTCAAAACTGCAAAAGACCCTATGCCTAGAAAACAGGGGATTGTTTCCTACTGTGATGGAGGTTAGCATTATGGTCATCAAGATTTAAATCCAATCATCTAGATTCGACCAGGTGTTAATAAATTTGGCAAAGGATGTAATTTAATTAAGATAAGGTTGTTATAGATAGCTTATTAAGAGTTTGAATCCTATTTGTAATAGGATTGTTTAGTAGATTAGTTGTCCTTTTGTAATAAATACCATGTCATATGGTCAGGCAAGGTGTCAAGAGTCAATACTTTGATGTATCTAGCATCAGGTAAGGTTACTTATGTTGTAAATGATCTACAAAAGATAAAGAAGTCGAATATGCTAGGGGTTGGACATTTTTAGCAAAATACTATGCTTATTGTAATTGACTGGTTTTCAGCTAATACATAGATTTCTACTTAGACAACTTGAGATTCAGAAGGAATTCTAGTGTGTTCTTGTTATAATTGCATCTTTTATTATCCTATTGTATTGGTGTTTTGTCTATGTTACTCAGAATTCATCTTTGATGCTCTGACTTCCTATATAGATAAACTGACTATGTTTTTTACAGTTTCACATGTGTATATCTTGACTAGAATTCTGATATGCCTCAACTTCCATGTTAAGTAGATTTGTTGGTTTTCTGAAACTATTTTGACTCCATAAGCCCAATGTGTACTTGATGATGTGACTTTCAACCTACATTCATCATCTATCTGATTATTACCCCACATAGAGTTAGCCATCTATATTTTTATAAAAAATCATTAATCCTTTGAGAGAGCCCTCTCAAGTTGAGGAGGCTAAGCCTCAATCAAAAGATTGGTTTGAAATAGTTACATGAGATTTATTTGATTAGAATCCTATCAAGTATAATTTTTTGATAACAAATTCCAAAATAAATAAGAATTGGATGAAATTTGAATTACAGATAGAACAGAGACCATACTTGAGGTAAGAAAGGTAATATCCATGAAGAACTTGATATTGTTGAAAATACTGAGAGGGGGGAGAATTAGTATTTCTTTTCAATTGTTAATTATTTCCTGTTATATTATTCACAATTAAGGACAGAGAGGTGAATAATAATAATATTAAGGATTAATAATAACTTCAATCCCCTTTTTTAAATAATAGTATGCAATAGATGAATGAGGGAACCAAGCCTTTTAATGAAACAGGCACCAACATGTTGCCAAGCACCAACTTGGACTTTTGATGAGGCTCTGACCTCTAGGGCTTTGACCCTATCTTCTCAAGGCACCAAACTTGTTTTTAGGGGCACCTACCCTAAGGACACCAATCCCTTAGTCTCTTTTAATAGAAAATGTGTGATGTACTTACTTGACTGTCATCTACAAAAATTCTTCATTGTTCAACACTTCTTGATTTTGACTTTACTATATCTTCACTGTACTTTTTTCACCATATGACTCCTCTGCTGCAATCATAGTTCATAGTCCTGTTGAAGAATGTCCTAGACTTATCCTAAGATTCTTTGTGTCTAGATCCAATTTTTGGTGTTGTAGCTATCTCCCCTTTTCAGAATCACAGATTTTTCTTACACCTTTTATTACTTCCAAAAAAATAGTGATCAATCCGAGCTTACTGTTCCAATCTCCTGTAGGTGACCGAGCTAACTATGGTAAGCTCCTGTGGCTAATCTGAATCCTAAAACACAAGTCTGAGCTATTAGATCCGAGGTATATATATGTGCAAGAGACACAGATCTGAGGTAATATCTTTGTGTTATATAACACAGATACGTTGTAATGTATCCAAGCTATAATGTATCTCTGGTCCAAGCCTCCAAACAGATCTGTCCTAAGCCTTTATTTCACTTGTTCTGAAACTTAATTCACAGGACCTAGCCTTGATATGGACTGAAACATAGCTACTGGTCTGAGGATATCAATCAAAAAAAAATTAACCCAAACAATAATCCTTCAAACCCTCCTCGGTATCCTAGTTCACAAGTTGTGAACTCTGGTATATCTCTACAATTGTCTTCACTAAATTGATTTACAGATCTGCAGAATTCTCCTTGACTTTTCGTTGCAATAGTCTTGTTCACAAGATGTGAACTATTGTTCCTTCTCCATGTATTCTTCACCACAAAAATGAGTGAGTAAGGCTATTATATATATATATATATATATATATATATATATATATATATATATATATATATATATATATATATATATATATATATATATATATATATATATATATATATATATATATATATATATATATATATATATATATATATATATATATATATATATTAATTTGATTTTAAATGAAGGGACGCGTCCAATTGGAGTGAGGCTGACATGTGTATGAGACTATAGGTTGGCTAGCAATTAAATATATATTTGTACACTTAAAAATTCAATTTCTCACAAACCGCTGGGAGTTTCAGGGCATTTAAAGGCTCATTAGAACGGGAAAAATATACTCTAAAACATGGTATAGGACCCATGTTGATAAGATGCCTCCAAGGTGATAAAAAAAAACTTTTATTTTTTACTGTCTTTAATTTTTGTGTGCAGGAGGTGAATAGGAGAGCATGCCTTTTCCACTACTTGGATTCTCCTTTGCAGCATTCATGTAGCATCATGTATCAACAATGTCATCATATACTAATGCAGCGATATGTCATAGTGCAACCTTCATCTTAGTCAAAGTCATATTGACATCAATGACAATCTGAATTAACAATCTCCCCCTTTGTCATTGATGGAAATATTCTTGCCCTTTCAACATTCTCTCCCCCTTTATCATCAATGGCAAACGGGGTGCCCAAGTACTCCCCCTGTCAAGCTGCTCCCCCAAACATATTGTTCATGCTATGTGATTTAATGTGATGCAAGAGAAATAACTCCCATATTTTGGCGAAGATACTCAAATACTTCTCGTGGAAGGGATTTTGTAAAGATATCCGCAATTTTCTCTTTTGTTTTGACGTATTCCAACCTGATATTGTGTTCAGAAACTTGTTCACGAAGAAAGTGGTATTTGATTGGAATATGTTTGGTCCTTGAGTGCATTACTGAATTCTTTGAAAGATTGACGGCGCTAGTATTGTCACAAAAAATAGTAATTGGTTGCTTAGTTTCTATGTTGACATCCTTCAAAGCTTCCTTCATCCACAGAATTTGTGTACAACAATCAGGAGCAGCTATATATTCGGCTTCAGCTGTAGAAAGGGATATAGATGATTATTATTTGTTGAGCCAAGATACAAAAAAATCTTCCATAAAGAATGCATTTCCACTGGTACTTTTTCGATCATCCACGCTTCCGGCCCAATCAGAATCAGAGTAAGTTGTCACAATAAGAGTTTAACTCTTAGGATATCAAAGACCGAAATCAATCTTTCCTTTCAAATATCTGAGAATTCTCTTCATAGCTGCTAGATGGGATTGTTTAAGACTTGATTGAAATCTTGCTACCATTCCTACTGCTTGCATCATATCTAGTCTTGTAGCAGTTAAGTATAGGAGAGCTCCAATTAGTGATCTGTAAATAGTTGCATCTATGAGATGGGTATCATCATCTTTTCTTAATTTACAATATATGGTCATCGGTGTGCTCATAGGTGCAAAATCTTCCATCCCATATCTTTTGAGCATGTCTTTAATATATTTTTCTTGAGGTATAAACATGCCTGCAGAGGTTTGAGATATTTGTAGTCCAAGAAAGTAAGACAACTCACCAATAATTGACATCTCAAATTTTTTGGACATATTTAGAGAAAATCCATGGCTTATTTCTTCATTATTGCTAGCAAATATTAGATCCTCAATGTAAACAAGAGTGATCAGAAGTTTTTCCTTCTCCACCTTCATGTAGAGATTGCTACCTGCCACTCCCTTTTTGAAACCCTCTTGTTGCAGATAGTGATCCAACTTTGCATACCATGTTCTAGGGGCTTGTTTTAATCCATACAAGGCCTTTTTTAGTTTGCATACAAAGTCTTTTCCTTCAGCAAAATCAAATCCTTCTGGTTGCTCCATGTAAACTTCTTCCTTGAGATCTCCATTCAGGAATGTTGATTTTACATCCATTTGATAAACCTTGAATCCTTTTGAGAAAGTAAATGCTAAAAACATTCTTATGGCTTCCATTCAAGCTACTGGTGCAAAGGTTTCTTCGAAGTCAACTCCTTCTATTTGCGAGTATCCCTTGCAGACAAGTCTGGCTTTATTTCTGATGATTTTTCCATCTTCATTCATCTTTTTTTTGAATACCCATTTTGTTCCAATTATATTTTTATCTTTTGGGTGAGGTACTAGTTCCCAAGTCTCATTTTTTTCGATTTGAGACATTTCTTCTTCCATGGCCTTTATCTAATACGGATCTTTGCTTGCTTGAGAAAAAATTTCAGGTTCTATTAAAGATAATAGAGCCACATCATCTTTTCTTGGGGTGCTTATCATCCTTATTCGAGTTTTAATTCCTTCATCTATATTTCCGATGACCTGTTCTTCTGGATGATATCTTTGAACAAACTTGATCTTGGAGGGAGTTTGTGAAGATTCACTTTGAGGTTCTTCATTCTCCTCTTCTTTTTAAGGTTCTTCTTCTTCACTTTTTTCAAAGAAAGGATCAACTTCATGATATTCGATTCTATTTTATGTTGAGATTCAACAAGATGATGAGCTTAGTGAAAAGATTCGCCTTCACTAAGTGGGCCCGCAGGCTATTTTTGGTGCAAAGTCTATTTTTAGACTATGTCTATTTTTAGACATGTCAATCATATTCTATGAGTTGCAGGATGGTATTTGTGGATGGTTGGTCAAGTTAGAAAAATATATGGACTTCTGTTTTTAGACATATTGGGCAAAATCTATTTTTAGATTGCCAGTCTAAAAATAGATATGTCAAATATTATTAGCTCTTAATAATATTTGGACTCTAAACATTATCTTATTCTCTTGGAGCACTTCAGTTAAGTGCATAGATGTGGCACGGGAGCTGACAGAAGGAATTACACTATTCCTGAGGGTTTACTAGAGCTATTACATGGAGGACTTCAGTTAGAACTCATGTGACAGAGTTTGGTGGAGTTATAGAAGTAGTTGGTGGAGTTGTGTTCAATTTAACTCAGTTAGACACAGTTGAGCTAGTTGTATCTAGTCTAACTGATTGATACACTTGTGAGAGTGGTGTGAATCAATTATTAATTAATTCACTACATATTAAATCATTAATCAACTGAAGAATACATTAGTTAACTATAGTGCATGGACAGTTCAGTGGAGACCAGTGGAGAGGTAGGTGAAAGAGCAAGTGTGACTATCAGTTGTGACTAGATTGATGCACTGATTGCATCCAACACTCAGTAGAGATGCCAATGAGGATTGCAGTGCAAGCCAGGTGGATTCGAGTTCATTCAGAGCCATTCTTCAGCAGGTATTGCGCAGTAGAGGCAGGCTAGTAGGTGGCAGAGATCGGTGCATGGATTTGCTAGATTGGGCCAGATTAGTGTGTAGCGATTGTATTGTACTAAGAGCTTGATAGGATCAGCTTTGTATGAGGACTGTTACATGATCTCTATGACATATATTATATACAGATAGTTGGGGTTTTTAGCTTTAGGATTTCCTGTTAAATCACTGTGTTAATGTGTGTGAATTTTGGGGTTCTTAGCTTCAGGCTTTCCCATTAAACCACTGTGTTAATGTGTGTGAATTTTTATGGTTTCATGTGTGCTTTGCAATTGATTTAATTTCTGCATGTGATGATCAATAGTGGAATAGATTTTGTATTGTGCATGAAGTTAAAATAGTGTGTAATCAGGAGAATCTTGGATATATAACATATAAGTTATATAATTTCTACATGGTATCGGAGTGATATTGATCAGAGCAATTGCAATTATTGAAGCGATTGATTTTTGTGCTGGTGGAATTCGAATTTGCTGCAGTGTTTTCTTGGTGTCGAAGTTGAGCATTCATTGAAATGTTTTTCAATGGATTACGATTGGAGTATGCCCTTGAGGGTAGCTCGAATTATATTGCATGGAAGGACAGGATGGAGGCGGTGCTAGATGATAATGGGTTGAAGGAGTTCATAGATGCAGAAATTCCAAAACCTGCTTCTAGCGATGCAGCCACACTTGACGCATGGAAAAATAAGATAGCAAAATGTCGAAGGATTCTGTTGGAAGGTGTGAAGGATCACATAGTTTCCAACCTTCATGGTAAAGCTAGTCCATTCTTTATGTGGAAAGCTTTGACAGACTTGTTCCAAAGCAGAAGAAACCAGAGGAAGTTGGCGCTTAAAGAAAAACTCAGGAAAATAAAAATGGAGTAAGGCAACAGCATACCCAAGTAGCTCACGAAGTTTTTCCAGTGCAGGGATGAGCTGGGAAGTGTGGCGGTTACTGTAGATGAAGAGGACTTGGTGAGATTGGCTCTCCTTGGGCTTCCGAAGAGTTGGCATAGCTACGAGGACTCTTTCAATGGTCGGGAGAAACTGCCGGGATGGGAGTGACTTTGGTTGGATCTTGTACAGGAGGAGATAAGGCAGGGTAACAGGGATGGATCTTCATTGAAGAATGAAGATGAAGAAAATTGTGCTTTGGCTACCAATGCAAGGAAAAGGAAGGGAAAGAAAAATCCTTCTCAATCTGGTGCGAAAGGCAAGAAGCAGGACTTGTCCAAGGTGAAGTGCTTTCACTATCACCAACACGGACATTACGCCACTCATTGTCCACAGAAGAAGAAAATAAGTAGGCTGCTGGATCTGCAGGTGGAAAGGCCTTAGCTTCGTAGTTTGAGCTAGATTTTTTTGCTAATCCCATGCTTGGTTCCAAGTGTGATGGGATCGATGTGGTTTCTTGACAGTGGTGCGTCTTTCCATATGACCAGAGACAAAGATTTTTTCAGTGATCTGGATGAGAAGGATCTTGGAGTGCACATCGAGATGGGTGATGATGGTAGATACAGTGCGACTGGTTTCAGGACCATTTCCTTTGAGAGGGAGTCTGGTAAACCTTTCATATTCAAGGATTTCATGCATGTTCCAGGATTGAAGAAGAATCTGATCTCTGTGGTGATGTTGGAAGACAAGGGATATGATGTTTTCTTTAGCGAGGGAAAGGCTTTCCTATGCAGTGAGGCAACTGGAGAAACCCGGAGGATAGGGGTTCGAGTTAAGAACCTTTATCAATTGCAGGTAGATTGCTGCACATCAATGGCAGGTAAAGCAGAAGGAGTGGTGAGCCGGGATGAGGGTGAATTGTGGCACAGAAGATTGGGCCATCTTCACCATGGCGCTTTGAAAATTTTGCAGCAGATTTCTACCGGGCTTCCCAAGGGTACACTTGCGCAGTCAGACCAATGCAAGGGATGTACTTTGGGAAAATTTGTGAAAGCCACCTTTCATGAGAAGGATAGTCATGCCACGACGATCCTTGAGATAATTCACATAGACATGTGTGGACCTTTCTCAATAGCTTCGACAGCAAAGCACAGGTATTATGTGATATTTGTTGATGAATTTTCTCGTAAGTGATGGATCTTCTTTATGCAGAAGAAGAGCGAGACATAATCAAAGTTCTGTGAGTTCAAGGTGCTGGTTGAGAAAGAGTCGGGGAAGTAGGTGAAGGCTCTGAGGAGCGATAATGGTGGTGAATTCATCTCTAGCGAATTCAAAGACTTTTGCAGCATACAAGGAATTCAAAGAGAGCTCATAGCGCCTCATAACCCATAGCAGAATGGGGTCGTGGAGCGAAAGAACAGAACGATCATGGGTGTTGCACAGGAAATGTTGCATGATCAGGGTCTTCCCATACACTTGTGGGTTGAAGCATGTAACACTGCAGTTTATGTGCAAAACTGTTGTCCTCATAGAGTACTTGGCATGAGTACACCCGAAGAGGCATTTTCTGGTAAGAAGCTTGATATTTCTCATTTGAAGATTTTTGGCTCACCTGTTTACATTCATGTGACGAAGGATGCCAGGAAGAAGCTGGAGCCGATTGTAGAGGTTGGGATATTTGTGGGGTACACAGAAACACCCCACAACTATCGTGTGTATTTTCCAAACAGTCGGAAGACTGTTGTGTGACGGGATATCAAATTTCATGAGGAGAAAGCCATGAAGTTGTCGCTTGAGAGGGAGCTACACTTGCATGTAGATGAGGAGCTACTAGTTACTAAAGATAAGCCTCATGATGTGGATCAGCCACAAGAGGAGGTTCATGGAGTGGAATAAACCACTCATGCAACGCCAAACATCAGAGGGCAGAAGCGCACTACATAAGCTGAGTGATTGAATCTTGATGCAATGAAGAATGTAGGAGCACCTACATCACAGCACAGACAGAGACAGTCACTTGACTGATTTACTGGATACATGGCTCTGATGAGCAAGTGTATCGTGACAGAACCATCTTCTTTCGAGGAATCTTTGGAGGACCCTACATGGGTAGATGCCATGGTGGAAGAGTATGATTCGATTGTCAGAAACAGTGCATGGGAGATTGTCCCAAGGCTGGAAGGGAAATTAGTGGTAGGTTCGAGATGGATCTACAAAGTGAAGCAAGCTGCTGACGAGAGCGTCGAGAAGTAAAAGGCAAGATTTGTTGCCCGGGGCTTCTCACAAATCGAGGGGATCGACTATGAAGAAACCTTTGCACCTGTCACAAGGTATTCTTCTATACGGACCATCCTTTCTCTCTCAGCGCAGCTGGGTTGGCACATTCATCATATGGATGTGAAGACTGTGTTCCTCAATGGAGTCATTGAGGAGGAGGTGTACATAGAGCAGCCTGAAGGATTTTAAATCTTCAGCAACGATTCGCATGTGTGCAGGCTCAAAAGAGCATTGTATGGGCTGAAACAAGCACCTCGTGCTTGGTACACACAGATAGACAGTTATTTCACCAGACTTGGTTTTACCAAGAGTGAGGCGGATCCTAACCTGTACCAGATTGTGGTTGAGGGTAAGTTGTTGATCATTGTACTTTATGTAGATGATTTGATACTAACAGGTGATGAACTGTTGATACACTCATGCAAGGCTGATCTTGCAAAGGAGTTTGAGATGAAGGACTTGGGCCTCCTTCATTATTTCCTAGGATTGGAAATTTGGCAGCGGAAGGGCAGATTGTTTGTGTCTCAAAGAAAGTATGCCCGGGAGATACTAGAGAAGTTCAACATGCAAGGCTGCAAGCCTATCAACTCTCCTTTTCCTGGTGGTTGGAGGAAAGAGGATGCTACATTGGCAGAGGTAGTGGATGCCACTGTTTATCGACAGTTGGTTGGTTCGCTCATGTATCTGGTCAATACATGACCAGACATATGCTACGTTGTTAACCAGCTTTCACAAGCTATGGTTAAGCCTACAAGCTCTTTTGGAAGGCAAGCAAGCATGTGTTGAGGTATCTCAGGGGCACATTGGGATATGGATTATGGTACAGACAGTCGGATGAGGTGAAGCCACATGGCTTCACGGATGCAGATTGGGCAGGGAGCCCAACGAATAGAAAGAACACATCTGGAGCGATTTTCAGTATCGGGTCTATAGCAGTTTCTTGGTACAGCAGGAAACAGAGATTCATGGCACTCAGTTCAGCGGAGGCCGAGTACATGGTAGCAAGTTTGGCTGCATGCGAGGCTATATGGATGAGGAAGATCATGGTCGGGTTGTTCAGTTCACACTTAGATCCTACTGTGATATATTGTGATAATCAAATTTGCATTAAACTCTTGGTTAATCCAGTATTTCATGATAGATCTAACATATTGACATCCGGTATCATCATATCAAAGATTGTGTGCAGCGGAAGATCATGTTACTATCTTACATTCCTACGGAGGATCAGGATGCAGATATTCTGATGAAGTCGCTCACTAGGAGAAAATTCGAATACCATAGAGATAGGATCAGGGTGGAAAATAATCCCTATCTTGTTGAGAGGGAGTGTTGAGATTCAACAAGATGATGAGCTTAGTGAAAAGATTTGTCTTCACTAAGTGGGCCCGCAGGCTATTTTTGGCGCAAAGTCTATTTTTAGACATGTCAATCATATTCCATGAGTTGCAGGATGTTATTTGTGGATGGTTGGTCAAGTTAGAAAAATATATGGACTTATATTTTTAGACATATTGAGCGGAATCTATTTTTAGATTGCCAGTCTAAAAATAGATATGTCAAATATTATTAACTCTTAATAATATTTGGACTCTAAACATTATCTTATTCTCTTGGACCACTTCAGTTAAGTGCAAAGATGTGGCACAAGAGTTGACAGAAGGAATTACGCTATTTTGAGGGTTTACTGGAGCTATTGCATGGAGGAATTCAGTTAGAACTCATGTGAAATATTTTGGTGGAGTTATAGAAGTAGTTGGTGGAGTTTTGTTTAGTTTAACTCAGTTAGACACAGTTGAGCTAGTTGTATCTAGTCTAACTGATTGATACACTAGTGAGAGTGGTGTGAATTAATTATTAATTAATTCACTAAATATTAACTCATTAATCAACTAAAGAATACATCAGTTAACTACAGTGCATGAACAATTCAGTGGAGACCAGTGGAGAGGTAGGTGAAAGAGCAAGTGTGACTATCAGTTGTGACTATAGTGATGCATTGATTGCATCCAACACTTAGTAGAGATGCCAATGAGGATTGCACAGTGAAATCCAGGTGGATTCGAGTTCATTCAAATCCATTATTCAGCAGGGATTGCGCATTAGAGGAAGGCTAGCAAGTGGCAGAGATCGGTGCATGGATTTGCTAGATCAAGCCTAATTAGTGTGTAGCGATTGTATTGTACTGAGAGCTTGACAGGATCAGCTTTGTATGAGGATTGTTACATGATCTCTATGACATATATTATATACAGATAGCTGGGGTTTTTAGCTTCAGGCTTTCCCATTAAATCATTGTGTTAATGTGTGTGAATTTTTATGGTTTCATGTGTTCTTTGCAATTGATTTAATTTATGCATGTGATGATCAATAGTGGAATAGATTTTGTATTGTGCATGAAGTTAAAATAGTGTTCGATCAAGAGAATCTTGGATATATAACATATCATTTATATCATTTCTACATTTTTTGGAAGCCCTTCATCAATCTTCACGTCAATGCTTTCCACTATTCTTCATAGACGATTTTTGTAACATTTGTAATCTTTTCTCCTAGTGGAGTATCAAAGAAATATTCCTTCGTCAACTCTAGAATCAAATTTTCCTAGTGATTCATCATTTATTTTTATGAAGCATGTGCTTCCAAAAACCTTGAAATATTTTACTGAAGCAAGTCTTCCTTTCCATAATTCATAAGGATTCTTTTCATTATTTGGTCTTATTTGAGTTCGATTTAAGGTATAAACTGTGGTCCCAACTGCTTCTATCCAAAATTTTGGTTGCAAATCAGCTGTTAATAGCATTGTCCTTTCCATTTCTTGAATGGTTCAGTTCCTTATTTCAACTACTCCATTTTGCTGGGGTGTCCTAGCAGTAGAGAGTTATCTTTCGATTCCATGCTCTTTACAGAATTCATCATATTCTTTTGAGGTGAATTCTCCTCCTTTACCGGTTCTAAGACATTTAATCTTAGAATATTTCTCATTCTCAATGAGAGCCTTAATATTATTAAAACTTTCAAATGCTTCGGACTTATATTTTATGAAATATATCCACATCATTCTAGTATATTCATCAACAAATAGAGAAAAGTACCTTTCACCTTTAAGAGCTGGAGTTCTAGTTGGCCCACACAAATTTGCATGAATGATTTCAAAAGGTGTTGATGTTGAGAACTCCTTAGTTTTGTGACTAGTTCTGGTTTGCTTTCCATATTGGCATGGGCCACATACAACTTGATTTGGCTTGCACATTTTAGGAATTTCCCTTACTGCTTTAATTTTGCTGATGTTGAATAGGTTATCAAAACTTGTATGCCCCAATCGTTTGTGCCATAACCAACTTTCATCTGTTTGACTTAAGTAACATTTATCTTCATGGATTTTACTAAGAATGTAAACATTATTTGTTGTTCTTACTCCTTTCGCCACAAGTTCTCCTGAGGATGATTCTCTTATTTCACAATTTTTTGTACTAAAAACAACATTATGTCCTTCGTCAGAAACCTGGCTAACACTTAGGAGATTGTGTTTGAGCCCGTCTACTAGCAAGGTATTTTGAGCCTTTCCTTGTCCATTGACAAGGGTAGTAGTTCATTTTCCAGTGATTTTAGCGGATCCACTTCTAAAGGATACGTTTCCATTTTTCATGTTCAATTAGATAAAATTCTTTTGGTCACCTGTCATATGTCTTGAGCATCCACTATCCACAAACCAATGATTTTCTTCGCTATGAGCACACAGAGCTAGGCCACATTTATCAGTTTTGAAATTTACGATTTTAGTTTTTTCGTTTTTGAGAGGGAAATTTTGTTCATTATGATCATAATTATCACATAATGAGCAAGATGGATCAAACTTAGCCAAAGGATCAAAAGAATTGTAAGTTTTGATTTGTCCTTGCTCTTTAGGACCACACAATTGGTTTGTTTGATTGTTCAATCTTGGCGCTTCATTCTTATGAGCCTTGCAATGCTTAGCTTGATGCGCAAAGTTTTTATAATAGTAACAATATCCAAGGAAAATATTTTGATACATGTTGTAGTATCCACAACTTGAACCAAAATTCTTCCTTGGAGTTTCTCTTTCTTCAATTCTTGGTTTTGAAATGGGACTTTGTTCCTGACGAGATGACTTTTCTTCTCTTGGATGGCAAGAGAGTATGCCAGCATAACTTCTAGTACTATTATTTGTATTTTATTATTCTCCTTTGAAACTAATTCCAGACTTATCATGTTGAGGTTTTTGAGTATTAAGAATGTTGTCAAGAGTTAGAGATATTTGCCAACTCCTTTTGACTTGCTCTAATTCCTTTCTTAGAGATATTATTTCAGCTTCACTTTTTTCACATATATCATCCTTCTCTTTTAGCTTAATGTTAAATAAGTATTCCCTTCTTTTTGCTTCCTCTTTTTCTATTTTGAGGGAAATTATCATCTTTTGTAGATTCTCATTTTCTTCAATGGCACTCATTAGAAAACTATCCATGTTTCTTTCATCTTCCAATTCTAAGTTATCATCATTTGTAAATGCCATGAATATTTTTTCTTTGCTTCTAACATAATTACTTTCCTCATCTTATTCATCATCACTTTCTTTGTGATGAAGCATATTTCTAGTTGATTTATTTTTTATGACTACAAATTCATCTTCATCAGACTCATCTTGTTTGGAGAAGAAGTTCTTCTTATTAAACCCTTTCTTTTTGTACATCATCCTATTAGAGTCCTTTTCATCGTCACTATCATGTTTATGAGGACATTTTTCAACGTAATGACCTATTCTTCCACAATTGAAACAAATAAGAGGGTATTTACCTTTTAGCTTAGATCCCCTTTTTAGTCTTCGTACAAATTGAGCTAACTCGTTTTCAGTATCAGATTCATCGTTGTCGTAATTCCATCATTTTCCTTCTTTTGTAGATCTTGAGGCTTTGAAATCTGCTTCTTTGAAATTTGGACTCCCTTTCCTCATCTCATAAGAAATAATAATTCCATGAAGTTCATCCATGTTGAGAGTATCTAGGTCCTTCATTTCTTCGATGGCACTTAGTTTGGAGTCAAATATGTCAGGAAGCGATCTCAGGATTTTTTGAACAATGGTGCTTTCTTCAATATTTTCTCCTAGTCCTTTAAGAGAGTTAACTACTTCAGCTACTCGGAGGAATTATGATGCAATATCTTCTTCATCATCCATTTTCAGACTCTGTTACACAGCAATTTGTCACCGTCCCTGCAATTCCCCATCCCGCACATTGGAGGGCTCATTCTGTGACCTGTGAGCAGTGACATAACCTGAAAAAACTTTCATGGCATTCCCCTAGACATGGACTTTCATTTCCCTGAAGACATCTCCTTGAGAAAAACCCTAAAAATAGCCTTTCCATCCTTGGCACAACTAGCCTGTGTTATACCCGTGCCAATGGGGGAAATTCTTCAAAGAGGGCGCGCCAATTGGTACTCTGTCTCGGAGTCGCACTCGCGCCAAGCTTAATAAAGGGTGTTTTTAAAAAATAAATGGCAGAAGATTGACTTTAACCAACTCCTGAACTGGTCTCTAAATTGAGTTGGGACGTTTGGCTCCAGATTTCCATGTAGAGGAAAGTAGTTTTCCACCTCTCATGGAAGTTTCCTTGAGGATAGGGCCAATCCCATGATTGTAGGGATCCCAACTCCTCTTCCACCATCTATATAAGTTTGCCTTTTCCCTTTGCAAGCTAATCTCCAAGAGCCTTCATAGCCTAAAGAATGCTGCAAGAGCTTTGATAGTCCTCATAGTGCCAAATCCATAGCAAGGAGATTGACGATCGAAGAGAGAGGCTTGTCCCTATTCCCGACAAGATTGACGTATTCCACTGACGACCCACCGAAGGAGGATTTCAGCATCAGAGCCAGGTTGTATCATCCTTTGTTTCATTAATATAAGCAACTACGATTATAGTTCCACTCGTATTGTTCATGCTTGTTTATGAGTTGTGTCCTCTCTGACTGACACATAATTGCAATTATATGGTTTTACGCTTGTATGTTCGTCATGTTTCTTGTACGTGCAGGTGTTCAATCGCGTCAAGTGGTGGAATTGTGACCTGTCAGAGCAAGGGATCGAGAGCACTATCCTCTCCGCAACGACAACCGCATTGGACCTGAGGTAGGCCTTCTATCGTGCTTTGATTTTTGCAATTAGGAGCTTGCACTGTAGCATGTTTGATTGTTGCTAGACCTGATCTGGGCTAGTAGGGATTGCCTCTGTCCGCAGAGGGGATTTACCGCTACAACAAATTGGCGACTCCGCTGGGGAGTTAGCTTGTTGTTTACTTTATAAACTACAGACGAAGCCTGAAGTTGGCCAGATAGCCTTCGAAATGCTCTTGCTCTGCATTAGCGAAGTAGATCAATGCTGCTTCAATCAATCTATGGTTTATTTTATGAACTGAACACTTGGAGTATTGTCTTGTCTCTCAGTCAATTCTTGACTTTGCTTGCTTGATCAGCTCTTTTGGCTGGCTCTTTTCGTGAGTTTGGATTTTGGTTTAAGCTCCACCATCACTGGTCTGCTTCTTGGATTGCTTATTTTTTATTTTTCCTTAGTAAACTAGGCTGGTGCGCTTTTCAGTGTGACAGTCATGCCCACTGGCGCATGTTGTCAGTGTATTACTCGCGCCAATTCCATTCTGGCGCTAGTTTCAGCCTTACAGTCACGCCAATCCTGTAAGGTGCTAGGGTTTACTGGGTTTTGAGCCTTCTGAGACTGATCTGGGTGTTTGGTCTTGTTTTTTCGACTGCTTGAGTGTTCTGGGGCCTTGTTTGACTGACTATGACCTTCTTCCTTTGGTTGTTTTCCCATTTCTATCAATTTTACATTTTAGACCTAGGGCATCTAGGTGCTATTGTGCGTCAAGCCTCCCTTGGGAGTTTTTGGTTTCTGTCTGTTCGGTCAGCTTTGTGATTGCTTCTCTGCACTCATTTGGTGGTTTTCTATCGTTTTATTGCGTTATTTGAGTGATTGGCTTCTTCTTCATTCGAATTCCGCTTTGTCTCGTTTTGAGCCTAGATTACATGGTTCAATTGAGTCTTTTGGTGTCTTTTGATTTGAGGGACTTTTTATCGATTTGAGATCTGATTGTAGGCTTGCATTGAGTAAAATTTGATTGTTTTTGCTTCTCAATTGCTTGTCTCATTATTTTTCATCTTGTTTAGTGCTCTTGCTCTTAAACATTGAAAATACAAAAAAAATCTCTTTTGCGTTGAATTAGTTGGTGTGAATTAGATCTTTTCGGTGTTATTAGTGATTAGTAACTTTGAACGAAAAGATTTTAGTTTCCATTAGCTGCATTAGAAATATCATTGGTTGTTTTCCAATCATTTTTTTGTTGTGTGAAAAGCTCTTAACTCTCCTATAACTAGCTTTCATCGAATGAAATGATATACTGTGGCATGTAGTGTGCATTTAGGAGATTTTGAGACATTACATTCGCTAGGGCCTGAAAACTGAAACATAATTGAAGATAAACATTAAAATTTATTCAATTTACACTAAGGCATCATTGAAACATTAACGAAATATTTAGAGGTCTAGGCTAGAGACGTGTTCTGGTGTCTTTAAACCTAGTAGCTGCCTCTTGGCTTTAGACAGCGCTAGCACGGACTTATGCTCCCCATACCGTCGTGTATATAAAGGGAGACCCCACTAGGTTTCTATCCTTTATCCATAGGAAGCTGAGTCTGCAGCCCTATACCCGTGATACACCAGACACAACATTCGGGGAGATTGCCTGCATGTACGTCAAGTCCTTGGTTGATTTCTTTTTCATTTTAAAACCAAGGTGTATATTGCAGTTCACGGTTATTTGGTACACCCTTTGCCTAGTATTCTTGAGAAGTCATTTTGATCTTATCTGACTCTTTAAATTTGAAAATATCACCAAGCGCTTGTCCTTTCATGCCTGCTTCAAAACTAAAAGAGATAGAGTCATCTTTCATTCGTTTCTCGACTCTTAAAACATGAAACGGTGAAGTTTCTAAGTTTCAATGTCATAAAATAAATCACTCGCAATCACACTCCCTGTTAGATTTTGCTTGTTGGCCGTTTGATTGTATGCCTTGGTTCTTTTTCAGCTCGTGTGTGTGTTTGATCTTTTTCCTCTTGTCATTACTACCAGAGTGGTGGAACCCTCAGTTTCGTCTAATGTTAATCCATATACGAATGATTCATCAGAGGTTTCTCAATCCTCTGCTGAACCTAAGCAGCCCATCATTTCCGAGTTTCCCGACGGGGGACCGGTTCTGTCTGAGCTTCCCTTTGGAGGACCAGTTGAGTTCAATTGGCCCTTTCCCGACCCTTGGTCTAGATTTGGAGTAGGGGAACATTTCCCTCCTCTTACATCAGGTTCGCCTTTTTTAGCTGCTATTATTCCTCCCAGCCCTCGCCGTCTATTACGAGATCTAGCGGCAGGTTCAAATATGAGTGAATCCAATCATTCTGCTAGTGAGGAAATCCCCACGTCTAGTGAAGATTACCAGCTATTCCCAGAAGTAACTCAGAAGTTATTCCCAGAAGACAACGTCGAATCATCTATTATGTCTTCGCCTGGTCCCTCACTACCAGCAGGGTATAGATCCTTAGGTCAAATTATTGCTTCCGCTGCCTCTATGGGGGTATCAGCTCCTTCTACGAGACCAGTTGTTCCTTCATTGGGGATGTCTCCACGAACACCTGTCACGTCATCCCCTCAGGTCACTTCTGTACCCGTCAGGCCCACTATTTGTGTGGCTGCATCTACACCTGCTGTTACCACTCAGTCAGTAAGGACCACATCGCTTCCCGAAGATGTCTATATAGCTTCTGCTATGCCGGAGAACATCTCTCCTGAGGAGTATCGATTATCCTTACAACAATCGAACCCCGAGGTCAGACAACCCTCTCAAGATCCCAACCGCTCATATTTTTCGCATTATGCACAGGATGGTACACCCGTGTACGTTTTTCCATATCAGTATGATGAGCACGGGAACCCATTACGTTTACCCGCTCCTGAGGCTCAACTTCATGCTCAAGGTTTACCGAATAACCAGACTAGGCAGCCTTATAACCCGCAAGGACAACCTTTTCAAGGCCAACCTTTGGGCCAGCCTAGCTATCCTTACGACCCGCTAGGTTACCCTGCGGGCCAGCAAGGGCCGCTATACGGTCCGCAAGGACAGTATTACAACCCTTCAGGTCAACTCATGCAGCCTCTTCCTGGAGTCCAACCAGGGCAACCTCAAGGACTCACAAGTCAACCGGGGTACCAACCCGGGCCGGTATACGGTCCTGGGGGGGCAAGTCCAACCATCGCAACCCATGCAACCTCAGTATCCTGTTGCTCCAAATGTTGCACATCAGCCAGGACCATCTTATGGTCCTGCTGCAGGTCAAACTGGTTACCAGCCACTAACTGGCTCCATTCCTCCACCAGGCCAACCGGTTAATTCGGCACAACCCAGTGTTCCACCACCAGGCCAAACGGCCCATCCGGTACAACCTGGTGCTCCTCAACAGCCAGGTCAACCTGTGAAACCAGCACAACCTGTTTATCCGGGTCAACCTGTTCAACTAGGGCAGCCCGTTCAGCCAGGTCAGCCTGTCCAACCAGGCCAGCCTGCACACTCTATCAACCCTGCCCAACAGCCGATTTATTCGATGCCACAACCGAATCAACCAGTGCACCCTAATTATCAGGCTCAGCAGGGTCCCACCTATCAGTAGCCCGCTCAACCTCAAGGCGGTTATTACCATCACGGTCAATCTCAACCGACTTATAACCCGCCCCAAGGTTCCCATTATTACGCTCAACAACCCGACTACACCTATACTCAGCAGCCAAATCCACAGGCTGCCCAAACCAACACACAATCAGGCTCCATACTCTGGTTATCAAGCCCCGTACACTGGTTACCAGAAACCGAATCAGACTGGTTATATGACCTATACCCCCTACGGTCAGAATCCTGCCGGACAGAACCCATGGGGGCAAGGATATTCTCAACCAGCATGGAGTACAGGTACTGGTCCTTATCAAGGACCTGGCATGCCGTTCAATCCGCAATTTCCGTTCTTGGCTACCTTGGAATTACTGGACATTTCTAAATTAACCAATGATCCAACTCTTCATAATCCTTATTGGCCTCCGGTTCTGACCAAGGTACCCGGTGACTGCCCAAATTTTGAAGGTAAAGCTGGTGAAGACCCCCAAGCTCATGTAATGACTTACCATTTGTGGTGTTCGTCTAATTCTTGGGTCGATGATTCCATTCGTCTACGTCTCTTTCAGCGCACTCTTACCGGTGCTACCGCTAAGTGGTATATTGAATTACCCCATGGAATCTTTCAAGATTTCAATACTTTAGCAATGGCTTTTCTGACTCACTTTCAGTTACCAGGTCACTATGAAGCCGGGACGCATCTCCTGACTTCGTTGAAGCAGGATAAAGCCACCCACATATCTGATCATATTCATGAGTGGCGACGTCGTCGTAGTCTGATCAAGTTTGATATACCTGATCAACTACTAACTCATTGGTTCACCACATCCTTCATTAACAAAATCGCGCAAGATATTGCTATGGGGGCATGTGTGACTGAAGAACAGGCTATTGCGCGTGCCCAGTATCTCGATCTGGTATACTCTCAGTCTAGCACGCTGTATGATATTTTGACTAATGCTCCACGCATAGGAACCTCTAAAGCCCCACCTACCCCAGCGATGGATGGTTTTATTGGTTTCGTGTCTCAAAATTCTTGAAAATATTCGAATGGGAATTAGAAGTCCAATTCTTCCAATAATTCTACACTTCCCGCCCCTCCATATTCTGGCAAAACTGCGGAGGTTAACGTCATTCAGGCTAATCCTACGGAAAAATCCTCCAAAGGAAAAAAGAAGGGAAAAGGAAAATCCAAACCCGACGCCCCAAAGTCAGAGTCTTCTAAACCTTGTACTGATAACAGTGCTCAACGTAAACCGAAGTACCCTGCCTTATTTGTGAAGGAGATCATTATACCAAGGATTGTCCACGACGATCTGAAATCAGTCAACTTCTCAAAGGCTCCAAAGGGACTCTGGCGGTTCTTAAAGAACCGTTCCCATCTCAGCAGACCCAGATGGTTGAGCAGCCTTCACCATCTGCACCATTTGGGTCCCAGGTCTTTATGATGAATGGTACTGCACCTGTCTCCGTTGCTACACGTTTGACGGATTATGCTGGATCACGTCAGCCAGCTGGGAAGGAGATTGTGGATGGCCCACCTCCTCCTCATATCTCCGGTTCTTTGGAGATTGAGAAGCCTACTGCTGAACCTGTTATGATGCCACCTTCTAAAGGTGTTCTGCGAAGATCCTCCTACAATCCAAATGCCTGTGCCGCTTAGCATTACAGTATTGTTGAGGATTTGGCACAGGCGCCTTCTACTATGTCCGCATTGGAAGTCCTTCAAAGTTTCCCTTCGCAATGGAAAGCTTTGTTGTCTGCAATCGGTGGAATTGATCCCACTGATTCTAATCTTCTCACCTTCGACTTAGAAAATTTTACCCCCCGGCTTCCACATCAAATCGCTCTTGTTATTCAAGTCGGGATCAACAATCTCAATATCCATAGGGCCATTGTGGATGACGGTGCTTCTACCTGTGTCATGTTGTCCGTCTGCTGGAAGGCCATTGGCTCTCCGGCCCTATCATCATCCCCCAATGCCTTAGAGGCATTCAACGTTCGGGAATCCAAACCCCTGGGTGTTCTCTAGAGTTTTCCAATTACGTTACAAGGGAAGACAGTCAACGTAGAAGTGGAAGTGGTTGATGCCAAACTTAACTACAGCCTGCTTCTCGGCCGCAGTTGGACTCACGCTATGCTATGCGTGACATCCACCCTCTTTCAACTTCTTAAGTTCCCTCATGAGGGAAAAATTGTTACTGTGGATCAGTTGTCTTTCTTCACCTCCACCTCTGAGAACAACATTCCTTACATGGATAAGATCCCTAATCCCCCTGACAGTGTAGGACCCAGTCTCTTCAAGGACCCTGTCCTCATGGGTATTTTTCCCGCACCGCCACCGCACACCGTTCAAGTTAATATGATCTCTAGGTATGATGACCCATGGATTATCCCTTCGCCTGAACAAGGGACTGATTTTGGAGAATCGATGCCCTTAACTCCAGTAGAGATTAATTACTGTGAAATTGTTGTTGCATCTGATCCTCCTCCCTCTCAACATGCTCCCTCGATCATGGCTTTAGATATCTATTCTCAATCTCCCTGGCCTGATCCTCTTAAAGAGACTTTTCCTTCTGACGAAGCCATTGTTGAAGCAATTTCTCTTGAGGACCTGCCTTGGAGCAATGGACATCATCGTTCCTCCTTCATGCCCGGCCTGGGGGCAATGTCAGAATGTCTAGAGCGTTTTTCATCTCAAGTTCCTACTCCCCCTCTTCAGACGCCCATTTTGACACATGAGGTCCTTTCAGAGGGAAACCTGAGCAACATTACTCAAACCACTCCGATCGAAATCTTCGTTAAACCGGGGATAGTTGAAAACATACATGTGGGAGTAACTTGTTCTCTTGATGAGATACAAGTTTATACTGATCTGTTCCGAGAATTCAGAGACGTGTTCGCCTGGTCCTATGAGGAAATGCCTGGGATTGATCCCAGCATAGTAGTGCACAAGATTCCTACCTATCCCGGTGCGAAACCCATGCGCCAATGCTTACGCCCAGTGCATCCTCACAAATCCACTACCATTAAAGCAGAAGTTGAAAAACTTCTGAACACGGGCTTCATTTACCCGATTCCCCTCACAGAATGGGTCTCAAATATTTTCGCTGTAGATCAAAAACAGGGTACGATAAGGGTCTGCATTGATTACCGTGATATTAATTGTGCCTGTCCTAAGGACAACTATCCTACTCCCTTCATAGATCAAATCATTGACGAATGTGCTGGAAGTGAGATTTATTCCCTGATGGACGGTTTTCCGGGTATATTCAGATAAATATTGCACCTGCCAATCAACACAAGACTGCATTCATCTATCCGTGGGGTACCTTTGCTTATAAAAAGCTCCAGTTCGGCTTGAAGAACGCTGGAGCTACTTTCTAGCGTGCTATGTCTTACGCATTCCACGACATATGCCATATCGTTCAGCCTTATCTGGACGATCTGCCAGCTCACTCAGCTCGGCGGGAGGACCACCCAGAACACCTCCACCAGATTTTCCTTCGCTTTTGACGCTATAATATCCGGCTTAACCCTCATAAATGCATCTTTTGCGTGGATTCTGGCTGTCTTTTGGGGTTCATAGTCTCCAGGGATGGAATTGGCCTTGACCCTCTAAAATTCGAGGCTATTGTCAATCTCCCATCACCCTCCTCGTTATATCAATTACAGAGTCTGCATGGAAAATCTAATTTCCTTCGACACTTCATCCCGAACTACGCAGAAGTTGCCAAAGGTTTCACGCATATTTTAAAGCAAAACGTTCCCTTTCGTTGGGACGAGATTGCTCAACAATATTTTGAGAAGCTTAAGACGTTACTTGTTAATGCTCCGTTGCTTCGTCCCCCAAACTATCACCATGATTTCACTTTATATTTGGCCGCCGCGTTTAGCACCATAGCTATGGTCCTGGTGCAGGATGACAATGATGGCAATAAACATGTTGTCTATTATCTATCACGGAACCTTCTTGACACAGAGACACGTTACGCTCATGTTGAGAAGCTGGCATTAGCCGCAGTGCAAGCTGTGCAGCATTTTCGCCACTACATCCTGCTGCGTACAACAACTGTGGTTTCGGATTGCAACCCCATGACATATATTCTATCTCGACAATTACTCGGGGGGAAATACTCCATATGGATCATTATCCTTCAGGAGTTTGACTTAGATTTTACCACTACTAAGTCGACCAAATCAATGGTTTTTTCGGATCTCATTTGCTCCCTCCCGACAGACTCCATCCCATCTCATTCCGAGGATCATATCCCGGACGAAACACTCTTCCTTATCAGTTCTCGCGACCCATGGTACGGCAAAATTATTGTCTATCTTCAAACATCAATTTTTCGGTCTGAGTTGACCAAAGATGCTCGACATCAGATTCGGCATCAGTCTCAACCCTACCGCATTGTAGGAGATACGTTATACCAGGTTGGGATAGATTCGGTGCTCTGCCGGTGCTTGACCCTGGAAGAGGCTGAAAGAGTCTTGAATGACTGTCACAGTGGTGCCTGTGGCGGTCACATGTCCGGATATGCCACTTCCTAGAAGATTCTGCGTGCAGGTTACTTCTGGCCGTCGATATTCAAAGACTATATTGTTATAGTCCGAAAATGTCATGCGTGCCAAGTTTTTCAGCGCAAGATGCGCGCGCCACGTCTCCCTCTGCATCCTGTCATTACTGTCGGCCCTTTTTCAAAATGGGGCATAGCTTTTATGACGTGTCACCCTCATTCGACCAGGGGGCATGCATATATAATCGTCGTTGTCGACTACTTTACTAAGTGGGCCGAAGCGATGCTTACACTAGCCGCCGACGGTAAGACAGCTGCCCAGTTTATTTTCAACCACATTATCGCACGTTTCGGGGTCCCTCAGGCCATTGTAACCGATCATTGCACTCACTTTCGAGATTACATGATGGTTGAGCTGACATCAAGATTGGGCTTACGACACGATAGCTCAACGCCATATTACCCCCAGGAAAATGGCCAGGTTGAGGATGTGAACAAAGTTCTGGTCACAATGCTTCAACGAACAGTTGGTATTCATAAGTCCAATTGGCACCTCCAATTGTTCTTAGCTCTATGGGCCTACCAGACGTCAGCAAAGAGTGTGACCGGATTCACACCATTCCAATTGGTGTATGGTCTGGAAGCAACTCTTCCGATTGAGTGCGAAATTACTTCCTTAAAGTTGGCTGTGGAACTTTTGCCGGATACTTCTCCTGAAGAAGAGCATATCTTGTATTTGGAACGGTTGGATGAAATTCGCCGCTTGGTTGCTTTAGTCATTGAGGCACAAAAGAAGCAGGTCAAAGCTCACTTTGATCAATCAGTCTCTCCACGTTCCTTTATCGAAGCAGATCTTGTCCTTCTATACGACCAAGCGCACGACAAACTTGGAGCAGGAAAGTTCCAACCCATGTGGCATGGGCCCTACATAGTAAAACGAGTATTGAAAAATGGGGCTTATGAGCTCATTGATACTACCTTAAAAAATGGGTTGTACCTTAAAAAATACTACGCTTGAAGTTTTCTTTTGGTGTGGTGTGTGTACATAGGTGTGTATATTCATTTGTGTGCATGTGTGGTGTGGTGTGTGATGTAAGCATCTTTCTGCTGATCGGGTCTTCCTGATTGTGCAGATGTCTATTACTCCGTTTGTGGGTTTCGTGGATGGTGCCTCCTGTAGTACCAGGAATCTATCCTCAGCAGCCTGGGTAATCTATAATTTTGCTGGTGAGTTGGTTGACCTGCAAGGTGTGTGTCTGGGTCCTGCTACAAATAATATCACGGAATATAGTGTCGTGTTGGAATTATTAACCGAGGATGTGGACCTCGGCATTTGTGAATTGCTTGTGTATCTAGACTCGCAACTTGTAGTATTACAGCTTAATGGTCACTATTCAGTTAGAAACCCATCCATTTTACATCTGTATCTACATATTCGTCTACTGGAGAGGAATTTTAATTATATCACATATCAACATATACCCAGACACATGAATACATTAACAGATGCAGTAGCTAATTTGGTTTTAGATAGACATTTGCGCAATTTATAAAACGAAAACATCATCACATGTAAAGAGATCCATCCAGAAATAGGTATATATATGTGTGTGTGTGTGTGTGTGTGTGTGTATGTCGAGATGTTTACATAGTGTGCATCACATAAAATCAAAAAATATACATGTTCGTCTTAATACAGCCGGAGATGACATGTCTCTCAAAAAATATGCAGGAGAAGCCCTAGATGTCTAATCTACATGGTGCTCATGGTAACAATTCACCACATGCACTAAGCATATCAGTAGTCAGTGGAGGTGACTGGGCACCCCCAAAGTGTGTCGCTAGTATGCTAGCGGAACATCTGCTAGCCGTGCATAGTTCAGGATCCTCTGGGCGATGCCCTCTAGGTTCTGAATCAGTTCACCTCCCTCGCCACCCTCAACTTGAGGGTCATGTTCGACATGGGTTCTCCGCGCAATGGGAAACATGCCCATGGGCCTCTCTAGGCTAACATCTGCATACACATACAAATGTTATTAGAATGAACATGTATTACCCAAAAAAATCATAAATACATAAAAATTGAAAAGAGTATCATACCCAACTCCTCGTCCCAATCATCCCCCTCCAGGAGTGGAATATCGGGATCTCTGGTGAAATTGGTCCCAGCATAGGGCCAATCCTCGACCATGATCAGCTATCGCCGTAACCACCCAAAAAACTCAGGCCTCCAAGACATCTGTTGGCCTCCTCCTGACCTAGGCATAAGTGCTGCTCACCAAGCCATCCTCGACTCTCTTGGTACCGGCTCAGCAACTATGGACCCTTGGCCCTGGAAAATGGGTAGTCGTTCCAGGATGAACGACACCAAAATGGAACCGTAGCCAAACTTCTTTAGTTTGACTTGCTTGCATCTTGTCAGCTGCCTCTTGATATTGACCGTCACTACAGTAGCCCAATCGAACAATGTGGGGCTCATACACTCGGAGGCTAATATGAGTTGGGCTTTGGTCACCTCATGCGGTGCCTGTGATACCGCAGCCCGCGTAATGGTGTGTAGCACCACTCTGAGTGCTATATCGTGGACTGTGTGGATGTCCACCTTCCCGCTTCTCGATCCGGTTCGTGCCCCTGGGCACACCCTCGCCATTACTTGTTCCATATTTTCTCCGGAAGGTCTGCTGCCCATCAGAATGGGTACTGGGCCTCTCCGCGACATCCTGGTGATGAAATATACGTCAGAAACCTCAAGTTCCAACACTTGGTCCCGAAGTTTAAATACTTCTTCATTTTCGTCCCATATGCTGACCAAGTATTGTAGCAGCTCAGGTTGAGCTCGTAAACATGGAGTAAGAAAGAATTTTTTGAGTCCACAGTTCTTTAGTGCATTCATACAAGCTTCATTCTCGATAGCCATTTCATCTTCCTCCCCATGTTCCCTCTCCTTCCATTCAATAACCATTGTTCTTGGTTACCTGCATCAACATGATCAAAAACCCTTATTAGATCTCTGTCATACTTAAAAATCCATATGGATGGCTCACTGTTTAAAAACTTAAAGCGGAAAGTTATGTCGCGCCATTGGCGCGAATTTTTTCCTAATAGTCGCGCCAGTTGGCGCGACCCCTTTGTGAGAAAAATTCCATTGGTGCGGGTCCATGCCCAATACCCACGCCAATGGCGGAGCCCTAAAATTTTAAAAGGTCTCCTCCAAAGATCGACTGCACAATGGAAACTCATAAAAAATGGATTAAAATGGAGCTTAAGGGAACGCCTTTTACCTGGAACAAACGAGGAGCTGAATGACGTCCCGGGTCATTCACAATCACCGCCGCGAGTTTGCACACAAACAGACCACTGTTGCTCTCCAAGGTAAAAATTAAAAGTAAATTTGTTTTACCATTTGAAGCCTATTTATAAATTTTTAAGTCAAAAATTAGGTTTTAAGTGTCATTTTTCCCAATATTTTAATATATTTTGTCGAAAATGGATTTTACACTT
The DNA here is from genome assembly GCA_034641835.2 of Pinus albicaulis. NCBI lineage: Eukaryota > Viridiplantae > Streptophyta > Pinopsida > Pinales > Pinaceae > Pinus > Pinus albicaulis. The sequence goes on along the minus strand of CM076578.1, from coordinate 27,516,998 downwards.
GCTTCTGTGTGCAGTCACAGGTTTTTTGCATGACTTGGACAGTGATACGAGTTGTATTTTATACTTTTTCAGACTCGGTAAAAACACGAAAAAGTCATTTTGGAGTCATCTTTCAGCTCTTTTCTGACTCTCTAGACATGAAAATATTGCCGAGTCCCTTGTCGTTTTCGATCTCGTTAAAGTGGACACAAAACGAAATCTACCCAGTATACGTTTACCCCTTTTTCGGGCTGGGATAGATTACTTACGAAAAAGGAATACCCTAGCCTATTGCAGCTAGGAGGTTTTCTCAGATATTGTTTTCTACCTTTTCAGGTCTAAGGAACTATTTATGAAAAGGGGCCGTTGGATTTTACTTTTCCGCTGTCTTTTCAAACTCTCTAAACATGAAAAGACGCTGATTTCTTCCTTTGTCAGACTCGTTAAACCCTGATGACATTGGATTCAGTCATAATGACGATATTCAAGTTTCTCCTTCCTAGGGCTCATTAAATGTACTAGGATGGACTTATATAGCAAGCATATGGCATCCTCTTCAAGCTTGTGTAAAAATAAAGAGGTACTCGCTAGAAATGGTGGGGAAAATAGAACCAACATCATTGTCGTGTCGACAGTATGTCACTCTTGAACATGGCACTTGTCTGCATTTGTGTCGGGTTGGGGACATCTCATCTCGTTTTCCACTTGCCTCCATGGGTTTGGGTGATCCCTTTTGACCTCTCATCTTCTCCTTGTCCCGTCATCATGACCTCTGATCTGTTGATGTAAAATACTGCCAAGCTCACTGTCGTGCCGCCATATGTTCAAGAGAAGTTGACCTCTGAAAATTTCAACCTTCCTCTGATTCTCATCTGATCTTGATTCACAAAGACATTATGTTCCTCTGCCTCATGTCGATGATGTGGGAAACACTATGGCCCACCTTCGATCAAGGTCACTTCCTGTCGACTTCATCTCATTATCCAGGAAGTTGATCTAGAGACTCCCTTCTAGTACCTTGGAGCTTGCATGCCTCAATGGCAGGTTCTTCGCGTTCGACGTGAGGTTTTCATCATTGGCCTCCGATCAAGTGATTCTACGAGTGTTCAATGCCGGCTCATTGATTCACATGCCATAGATTGTACTTGTAGTACCTTGAGGGCCATTGTCATTATTGGTGGTACCTCTCACATCTGTTAACAGCTTTCATCATTGGCTGGTAATCAGGCGATGTTCTCGCATGTTCGACTTCAGCTCACATATTCGCATGCTTGAACTTGTACTTTGTTCGGGTCGAGATGGAGCGAAAGACCCTGGATTCCTATCTGTTATCATCCAGGATGCAATTTTGTGGATTATCATGATTAGTTACATGACTCACTGATTGGATGGCTGTGACCATGCCTGAGTCTATTTATCGATCCTTACTGGATGGTTGCGTCCATGCCTTGGATCTGGATTATTGTATACTCTATTATGAATGGCTACGCCCATACCACATATATATAATGTATCTGAGATATCAGTTGTATTTCTCTACGCAGGTTTTCCGACGGCGGTGTTTTCAGTTGGACACGTTCTCATAAAGAATTTCACCCGTCTCTCTCTTTCGGGCCTCATTCTTTAGGGGGCATCTATTACACAGCAATTTGTCACCGTCCCTGCAATTCCCCATCCCACACATTGGAGAGCTCATTCTGTGACCTGTGAGAAGTGACATAACCTGAAAACACTTTCATGGCATTCCCCTAGACATGGACTTTCATTTCCCTTAAGACATCTCCTTGATAAAAACCCTAAAAATAGCCTTTCCATCCTTGGCACGACTAGCATGTGTTATACCCGCGCCATTGGGGGGAATTCTTCAAAGAGGGCGCGCCAATTAACGCTCTGTCTCGGAGTCACACTCGTGCCAGGCTTAATAAAGGGTGTTTTTTAAAAATAAATGGTAGAAGATTGACTTTAACCAACTCCTGAACTGGTCTCTAAATTGAGTTGGGATTTTTGGCTCTGGATTTCCATGTAGAGGAAAGTAGTTTGCCACCTCTCATGGAAGTTTCCTTGAGGATAGGGCCAATCCCATGATTGTAGGGATCCCAACTCCTCTTCCACCATCTATATAAGCTTGCCTTTTCCCTTTGCAAGCTAATCTCCAAGAGCCTTCATAGCCTAAATAATGCTGCAAGAGCTTTGATAGTCCTCATAGTGCCAAATCCATAGCAAGGAGATTGACGATGGAAGAGAGAGGCTTGTCCCTATTCCCGACAAGCTTTACCAAGACGTATTCCGCTGATGACCCGCCAAAGGAGGATTTCAGCGTCAGAGCCAGGTTTTATCATCCTTTCTTTCATTAATATAAGCGACTACGATTATAGTTCCACTCGTATTGTTCATGCTTTTTTATGAGTTGTGTCCTCTCTGACTGACACATAATTGCAATTATATGGTTTTACGCTCGTATGTTCGTCGTGTTTCTTGTACGTGCAGGTGTTCGATCACGTCAAGTGGTGGAATTGTGACCTGTCGGAGCAAGGGATAGAGAGCACTATCCTCTCCGCAATGACAACCGTGTTGGACCTGAGGTAGGCCTTCTATCGCGCTTTGATTTTTTCAATTAGGAGCTTGCGTTGTATCATGTTTGATTGTTGCTAGACCCGATTTGGGCTAGTAGGGATCGCCTCTGTCCGCAAAGGGGATGTACCTCTACAACAGACTCTCGAATTGTCTTCTATAGGTTTGAAGCTTTGCCTTCTTAATTTTGGGGTCCCCATCATATAGAGAAACCAACTTATCCCATACTTCTTTGGCTAAGTCACAATTCATGACTTTCATAAATTCGGAATTGGTAATTCCACTGGTGATGGAATTTAAAGCTTTGGAATTAGCAATGTAGGCTCTTCTTTCATTTGGATCAGTTGGAAGACTCGAGGGAGCTTTGTACCCACCCAAAACAGAGTGCCATACTTCAGAGCCAAGAGATATTAGATAGTAGGACATCCTCTTTTTCCAAAAAATAAAATTTATTCCATCAAATATAGCCAATTTCCCTGTTGCTTCCATGTTCTTCATTGTGCCTAAGAATCCTTCTTCCAGGAGTTCGGCTGATAACGAAGAATTTGGCTCTGATACCAATTGTTGGAAATACTAAGAGGGAGGTGAATCGGTATTTCTTTTCAATTGTTAATTATTGCTAGTTATATTCTTCACAATTAAGGACAGAAAGGTGTATAATAGTAATATTAAGGATTAATAAGAACATCAATCGCCTTTTTTAAATAATAGTATACAATAGATGAATGAGGGCACCAACCCTTTTAATGAAACAGGCACCAAGCTGTTGCCAAGCACCAACTTGGAATTTTGATGAGGTTCCGACCTCTAGGGCTTTGACCCTATCTTCTCAAGGCACCAACCTTGTGTTTAGGGGCACCTACCCCAAGGACACCAATCCCTCAATCTCTTTTAATAGAAAATGTGTGATGTACTTACTTGACTATCATCTACAAAAATTCTTCACTATTCAACACTTCTTGATTTTGACTTCACTATATCTTCACTGTACTTTGTTCACCATATGACTCCTCTTCTACAATATTAGTTCATAGTCTTGTTGACGGATGCCCAAGACTTATCCTGAGATGCTCTATGTCTAGATCCGATTTTTGGTGTTGTAGCTATCTCCCCTTTGTAGAACCACATATTTTTCTTACACCTTTTAATACTTCCAAAATATCAGGGATCAATCCGAGCTTACTGTTCCAATCTCTTGTAGGTGACCGAGCTGACTATGGTAAGCTCCTATGGCTAATCTAAATCCTAAAACACAAGTCCGAGTTATTAGATCCGAGGTATATATATGTACAAGAGACACAAATATAAGGTATATATATGTGCACGAGACACAGATCCAAGCTATAAGGTATCTCTGGTCCAAGCCTCCAAACAGATCTGTCCTAAGCCTTTATTTCACTTGTTCTGAAACTTAATTCACAACACCTAGCCTTGATATGGACTGAAACATAGCTACTGGTCTGAGGGTATCAATCAAAAAAAAAATATCCCAAACAATAATCCTTCAAACCCTCCTCAGTGTCCTATTTCACGAGTTGTGAACTCTGGTATATCTCTGCAATTGTCTTCACTGAATTGATTTACAGATCTGTGGAATTCTCCTTGACTTTTCACTGCAATAGTCTTGTTCACGAGATGTGAACTATTGTTCCTTCTCCCTGTATTCTTCACTGCAAAAATGAGTGAGTAAAAGTGGTAGACGGCTCTTCTATTTATATGAATTCAATTTGAAATGAAGGGACACGTCCTTTTGGAGTGAGGCCGACATGTGTATGAGACTGTAGGTCGGCTAGCAATTAAATATATATTTGTCAACTTAAAAATTCAATTTCTCACAAACCTCTGGGAGTTTTGGGGAAATTAAAGGCTCATTAGAATGGGAAAAATATACTCTACAACATGTTATAGGACTGATGTTGATAGGATGCCTCCAAGGTGATAAAAAAAAAACTTTTATTTGTGGCTGTATTTAATTTTTGTGTGCAGGAGGTGAATAGGACAGCATGCCTTTTCCACTGCTTGGCTTCTCCTTTGAAGAATCTATGTAGCATCATGTGTCAACAATGTCATCATATACTAATGCAGTGATATGTCATAGTGCAGCCTTCATCTTAGTCAAATTCATATTGACATCAACGACAATCTGAATTAACAGAATCAATTAGAGGAAAAATGTCGAAACATGGAAATGGAAATTACAAGATTCATGATAAAATTTGATATTTTAAGGCAAAATGGCCTTCCTAATCCACTGGTAATCAATAAAAAATTGATGAAATAGGAGGATTATGAAAAAAAGATGAGAGAGTTTGCTAAAGAACAGGTAAACAAATCATATTGGCAGGGAATCCCAACAGGTAAAGTTTTGCATAAGAATCTTGAATATTTGTTTTACTTGCAACATGAAGTAAAACACATTTTTGTTAACAAACCAACATTTTCCAAATACACTGAAGCTAATGAAAACTTCAAAAGGCTAATGAAGATTAAATTTCCAAAAGCTTAGTTCTAGGAGAAGTTAACTGTTTTACTGTAAGATCAAATTACAGTGAGGACAGAGAATAAAAGGTAAAAACAGAGTTTGTTGTTTTTTTACATCAGCAGTAAACAGTTTTCTGCAGTCAAAGTGTATCAGATGAAAGGATGAAGACAAAATAAGATTGAAGATAAAACTGCCAGCGTGAGGGACACCTCAATTGTCCAGCTGCAGCCAAAATCCAAATAGCAAGCTATTTTATTTCAATAAATAGGACAGCTAGCAATTAGTTAGGCAGTTGTCACTATCTTCTTGCATGAAGATATTTATTTTTCCAAGAAAAATTCCTAAGTTTATTCTAGGATATTTTGTACTATTTTTTTTATAAATACTTCATCATTTGAAGTATTGAGGGTGGATTAATTGCTGGACATTTTTGTAGTTATACTTTTCTGAACCTGAAGAGTTTTTGTATCAATTTCAAGTCAGCAGACTGGATCATAGGAAATAAAGCATCATATTACCGGATTCATGTTTTGGGCCACTGCAGTGAAGTATTTCACTTTTCATCTTGTCTATTTTCTTATGTTTAACATCTATTCATGAATGTGTTCTGAATCTGAATGATAAATCAGGAATTGTATTTCAAAATTTGTTAAAAGCACTATGTTTTGATTGATTATCATTTAAATGTTTTCTACTGATATCCAGACTAGGGAACCCTTAATTGCTCCTTGATTTAGATTGACCTCTACCTTTTCACTCCTAATCCGGATTTAAGAACCCTTAATTTCTCTCTTGTCCCAATAAAAACCATTTCACCATCAGCCTTTGAAGATCTAAAGTGACTCTGCTATCTTGCCCTGTAAACATTTACTTTTAGACCTTGATCCTGATCTGACTGCTTGACACATTGAATCCATTTTCCCAATGGGATATAGATCTATAGCTATTCATCTAAGTAAGTGATTTCCCCACCAAACCAACTCAAAACCCCAAAACGAATTTATCCTATATAACTAGCCTAAACTCATATATAATCAACAAAGTTAAATCATATAGAGAGAGCCCTCTCTGAGCATTAGGAAGGCTAAATCCTAAGGCTTAAAAGTAGGTTTGTGGTTACTTCTGATATTATTTAACACAAAATCAAAAATCTCACAACTTTTAAGAATTATTAGAGTGATAACAGTTAGTATGTTGTGGAGTCGCCATGAATGCTCAAAAGACGGATTCCTTGAATCATGGAGTCACCAGTTGAATGATGCAGCCTTCTTGTGTCTGGTCACTGTCCACAATCAATAATCAAATCTGAACTTTGATGAGATTTCTGAGGAAGATAAAATTTTTTCCCCAGCGGAGTCGCCAGTATGTTAGCTCCCCGTAAATTTCTAAAGGTTGAATACAGAACTATGGAGGGCAACATCAAACCGCTTTAGAATCTAGGACCTAGCCTTCCTAGACTCAGAGAGGGCTCTCTCTGTTAGATGTAGCTTTGTTTATAGGGTAATTTTAGGTTAGCTATTAGTGCATAGGGATTTGTTTGAATATTTCTGATTGAGGCAGTAGAAGAGGGCCATTGGGTTATGGAGTCAAACAGGTGTAAAAAAATTCAAATGGATGAATAACTGAGGTCCGGTGAAACCAGGAAAGCTATCCATGTCAATGAATCTTAACAGCTTGTGATATGGAAAGGAGGAGGGGATTTAGGTTCAACGGGAATGCAGAGCAAACTGTCTCTGAATTCTGCATTCCATTCTTAGAGGAAAACATAACACACTGTTTCAAGACTGAGTAGGGTACCCCATGGTAAATCCTACACAAAATTTTATATCCACAGTAAAGAAAAGAAAATAGTATGATAAAACAGGAGAATTACAAATTACATAAGAGAATCACTTAACTACAGAACATGACACAAGAATCTAGAAAATAAAATCATCTTTCATTCATCCAACGAGAGTGTTTATAACCATCTGAGTCTATTACAATGGTTTTCTCCCCTTCCGGGCCTCCTTCATACTGCTAAGGCATACGGTATTTATATAACAACATAATTTAGTTACTCTATATGTTTCAGTGGTTGTCATTTATTACATTCAAGCATAAATTTGGACAAGTGGAAACATGCAGGCTATGATAGGATAAGGTTGACAAGCAATGGCTGTATTTACTCTAATAGTCTAATATTTGATTATTAAATGATTAGAATTTGGCTTTTCTGATGTCGAAGAGTCAATGACGGCTCTGACATCTTTGCTCTACCTTGGTGCAAAACGGTTGCTGAGTAGAGTGTATTGGTTGTAATGATGGCCTCTTTCTCTTAAACGGCCTTTATATCTTCTACATAGGTTATGGTTGCAACGGAGCTTTGAAATGGAAAACCCCACTGCCTTCCTCTTGAAATGCACATAAATGATTCAAAACTTTGGACAGGAATGGTGTGGAATGGCTACATGAGGCAATGGTGGCAGGAGTCGGTGCGGTGCAGTAGTGGAAAGCATTGGTTGGCAGAAGTGGAACAGTGGTAGTGGTTTTGTTTGAATAGCAAAACAATTTCCAGAGGGGGGTGAGGGCAGTGAGTGGTATCGAAGAGGGGGGTACGAATTAGCGGAGGCATGACATGTAGCGGGGAGGGTGGTAAGGGATACCGCCCATTTTGGACGCCGCCCCCCGTGGTTAAAATTCGAAGGCTAAGGGGGGGCCAAAAAGTTGTTTCGACCATCAGATGGTGAGATGAGGAGCAGAGATGGTGGATAGGTGCGGGGCGTTTAAAGGTGGACATAACATGGCAAGGAGGTGGGGCCCAAACTCACATCACAATCTCAAATCAGAAGTCTTAGTTATGAGCAGCGAAAGTTGAACTTTAATATTTGTGATGTGTGAAGTGCGATGGGCGGAGGAGTGACGTGGCGGGAGAGTTATGGTGGGGCCAACCGCATCGCAAATCGCAATCGGGACCGAATAAGTTTTGAAATATGGTTAAACATTAGAGTTGAGAAATGTGATAAGTTATGAGGGTCGCAGTGGAATGGCGCGAGAAAATTAAAATATGTGCGATGTGATGAATATCGCACATCGGCAATCACAAGATTTAAAGGTTGGCGGAAAGGCGATAAGTCAAGTTCCACAATTTGTGAAATGGTATTTGCGATGCAATGTGAAGTGGAAAAAAGGTGAAAGGTAAGTAATGTGAATTGCGCTCGAATCATAATAAAAGGGTTTATAATGTATTCGAGGCATATGACGCGGTAAGTGAATGGGTCCCACCATCATCGCAAATCACATTATGGAAGGTTTTGTAAGAGGTAATCAAAGGATTTTTCGATTTTGCCGATGCGAAAAGTGATATGGGTGTACGATAATGAAATAAAGGGGAATGAAGCACGGGACTTTAGAAAAATGGAAAATGAAAGAAAAAAGAGGGTAGATGAAAGAATGAGGGAAAAATGAAGTTTTCTCACCATCGCACCTAATCAGCAACATTTTCCTCTTTCAACTAAACTAAAAGGCACATTGATTACTTTGAAGTTCTTGAGAGTCAGGATCACCCTTCTTTTTCTGAAAATAATGACAGCCATGGAATATAATTTTCAGTATGAAAGATCTGAGAAATAATTAGTCACCTTGTGATACTGTGAATTACAGGAGTCTAACATAATATTCTAGAGGAACATAGGAACTCTAAAGGATAACATCCAACATGAGCTTCGCCTTTGGGAACTTGATACATTAGAGAAGGCATTCAAGTCGGCAAGAAAATTTGAAAGCAAAATTATGGCGACAAGGAAGCCTACCACCCACAACTATAAATATGGAAGTGTTGCTACTCCTAGACTTCCATAACGTACAAGGTTGACACCACAAAAATTCGAATAAAAAAGAGAAAAATGGCTTTGCTCTATTTGTGATATCAAGTACACTAAAGGTCATAAGTGTGATGAGAAGAAATTATTTTACATAAATTGTGAAGAGGAGGAAGAAAAGGAACAAGAAACTTTAAATGAAGAGTATATACACCAGGAACCAATCCTAGAGGAAGAAGAAATGAATCTGACCATGCCCTATAATGCATTGACAGGAATTACCGCTCCTCAAACTCTCAAGATAAAAGGACATATCAAGAATAAAAAATGTAATAGTTCTTATTGATTTGGGAAATACCCATAATTTTATTCATTGTAAGGTATCCAAGGAATTGAATTGCTTCCTATGCTGAGCACCAAAGTGTCAAGTGATGGGTGCAAATGGAGGAACTATAAATTGCTCTGGAAAGTGCCATAATATCAAGCCAACCATGGGGGAATATGTATTGAATAGTTCAATGCTCTCAACTCCAATTTGTGGTGTTGATGTTGTACTAGGAGTACAATGGTTACAGTCTTTGGGGATGGTAGATTTTAATTTTATAGAAATTTTATTTAAAAAAAAATCAGAAGGAAATGAATTTGAATTATAGTGTATCGTAGGGAAGTCAGGAAGTATAATCAGCTCTAATGTCATGAAAAATATTCTGAAGAAATAACAACGATGCATAATTGCACAATTATTCTCACTAGAGGTTCAAACATAAAAATCATCTATTTCTCCATAACTCCAAAAAGTCTTGGACAATCATTCCAAGGTGTTTAAGACTCCCAAAGTACTCCCACCTATTCGTGATCATGATCATGCTATTCATTTGATTCCAAGAAGTGTTCCTCCAAACATCAGGCCTCACAAATATCCTTACACTCAAAAGAGTGAGATTGAACGTATGGTTGCAGAAATGCTTGAGGCTTGTATAATTCAACCTAGTCAAAGTTCTTTCTCTGCTCCAGTAGTATTGGTGCACAAGAAGGATGGATCATGGCGTATGCTTCCATATTATAGGGTGCTCAACAAGATCACTATTAAAGATAAAGTTCCCATCCCCGTCATTGATGAATTATTGGATGAATTACATGGAGAAATTTACTTCACCAAGTTGGATTTTCGTTCTGGATATCATCAAATTATAATGAAGACTGAATACATTTCAATTACAACATTCAGAAGTCATGAGGGTCATTAAGAATTTTCGGTCATGTTCTTTGGCCTTACTAATGCACCTTATGCATTTCAAGGTTTGGTGAATTCCATTTTCAAACCCTTCCTTAGAAATTGTGTATTATTATTTTTTGATGATATACTAATATACAAAAAATCTTGGAAGGATCATGTTCAACATGTTGACATGGTGCTCAAACTATTGGAAGAGAAACAATTATATGAAAAAACCTCCAACTGTTTATTTTGAGTACAGGAGGTGGAATATTTGGGTCGTATTGTATCTCATGAGGGAGTTAAGGTAAACCCTAACAAAATTAAATCCATTAAGGAATGGAAAATCCCCACAACCATAAAGCATGTTCAAGGATTTATGGGGTTAACAGGGTATTATTGCAAGTTTTTTTAAGAATTATGGGAGAATATCGGCACCTCTAACATCATTACTAAAGCAAGATTCATTTTCTTGAACTCCAGAAGCAACTAAGGCCTTTGAACATCTTAAAGAGGCAATGTGCCAAGCACCGATCTTAGCTACACCATACTTCACAAAAAAAATTATTGTGGAATGTGATGCCTCAGGAAATGGAATTGGTGTTGGTTTAATGCAAGAAGTCCAATCAAAGGAAAGTATTTACATAAACCTATTTATGACAAATACATGTTGGAAATACTACATGCACTAAAGAAATGGCGACCTTACATAATGAGAAGACACTTCAAGGTAAAAACATATCATGATAGTCTTAAATACTTTTTGGAAAAAATATTATCTTCATAAGAGCAGCAATGGGTCACAAAGATGTTGGGTTATGACTTTGAAATCATTTACAAAAAAGGGAAGCAAAATGTTGTTCCAGATGCACTCTGAAGAAAGGATGAGGATGTGGAAGCATTGTTTTGTGCCATTTCTATTATCCAACCTGAGTGGATAATCAAATCAAGGGATGAATGGAAGAATTATTAATATGTGTGGATACTCATTCAAAATTTGCAGCAATATACCAATACATCTGAAACATTTAGCTGGAAAAATTATTCATTATGGTACAAATATTGCTTATATCTTTGTAAGAATTCCCAACTCAAACAAAATATTCTTTTGGAACTATACATCTCTACCTCAAGAGGTTATTAGGATTTTTAAAAACTTTCCACGGGGTCAAGAAGGATTTTTTTGGGATGGCCTTAAATATGATATTCAAAATTTTGTGGCAGAATGTTTGGTTTTCCAGAAAAATAAAGTTGAGACAATTAAGACCCCGGGTATGTTACAACCTTTATCCATTCCAATTCAATGTTGGGAGGAGGTTTCAATGGATTTTATCACAGTTTTACCCAAGTCTGAAGGAAATACTTTCATCATGGTGGTAGTTTATAGACTTACCAAGTATGTACACTTTTGTGCATTATCTCATCCATTTAAAGCTGGTATAGTTGCTACTGCATTTATGGAAACAATTTAAAAGCTACATGGAAACCCAAATATTATTGTAAGTGACAAAGATCCCATTTTTACAGGAAATTTTTGGACGAAATTATATTCTTGTTTAGGTACTCAATTAGCTCTGTAATATTCCCAATTATCTTTAAGCTAGTTGGAATATTAAATTTTGTTTTTTCTTCTTAGTTAGAGGAATAAGAGGGTATGGAGACCCATAAATCTCCTTAGTATGAATAAAATCACTCCTAATGTGAAGGGAGGTCATCTTAGTAGATTGATTAACCACCCTTGTGTGTGAAAAGGGGCTGGAGCATGTAGACTGGGTCAAGTTTGACCAAATCAACAGCGCTGGTATGGAAGGAGTGGCATTCATTGAGGGATGGCGCAGTTTTGGAGGGAGACTCCATGCATGGAAGTAGTGGCTTTAATGAGTGGGGCCCAAGGTGAGGAAGCTTAACAAGAATATAAGGAAGGGGATGGCAACCATAGAAGGCATTTTTTGATTATTATTTTGTCTATGGTCTATATGAATTTTTTCTCTCTTCGGTTGTTTAGCAGAGACTGCAATGTTGTTTAGCATAAGGGTGTTCCCGAGAATCCCACCTTCATCCTCGGGGGACTTCGAGTGCCCACTCAGGAGAATTATTTTCACTACATTTCCACATTCCAGCATCAGGCCAAGCTCCATCTTTCTTCTACAACACAATTTCTGTTGAGGGTTGTGTTGTGTTACAGGGTGTGTTAGTGGAGGATTGATTATGAGCTAGTTTTCAGTGGAGGAAGGTTTCCTTCCATTAGGAGGCCAGAAAAGAAGAACCTTGAGAATTATTGATATATTTGGCACCAGGCCAGAGTGTTTTTATCCCCTAGTGCGTGGTTTCTGTCTGGATCTGCATTATTACAGGGAGGAGTTGCAGGGGTAGTTGCAGTAGATGATTTGGGGAGTGATTTCTTCAGTGGAGGGGTCAGACATTCAACCTAAGGATCCATTGGAGGAGAGCTACTTATTTCTATATCAGCTTTAGCCATAACTTCTCAGTTTTTTTGATGTAGCATACCTTCAGCCCTAGGGCTGTAGCTCATATTTGTATTTTGGGTGTATTTCACGTAAACCCTCTTAGGTTGTTCTGGAAATTTGATATAGAGCCTTGTTCTTTATGTAAAGCATCCTTTGAGGCATATATCAGTTGTTATATATTATTGTATAATTTCATTAGTAGTTATTCTCACTTGGACTACACTGTAGCAGCATCTCCGACATTTTGTATAGTAGCAGCAACTCACTTTTGAGGGGGTTTATTCATTGGAGGCTTGTTGGCTCATGTTGTATGATTTGTACCTCATTATATTGTACGATTTTTTTGTTGCTATGATTAATGAAATAGCTCCATATTGGTCTCTCATGTTTATGCTTTGATATACACTGCTATTTCCATTGTTTATGTCCTTCATTACTGCTTTCCCCATTTCGGAATATTACAGTAATATTAGAGCATAATCTTGGCTCAGCATGTGCATCTAAGCCAATATGTCATCAGAAGAAGGAGATCCTCTCATATATAGAGAGAATATGTATCTCAGAAGAAATCAGAGATATGATTATACAAATGATAGAGAAGACAAGGGTAAAACCCCTTTATCAGGAGGAGATGAGGAGAAGGAGTTCCCTAAGCTTCATCTTCGAACTATGCAAGATATTGCAAGAGAAATAAAGGAGATGAGGATGGATAGAGACAAAGAATCCCCTAAAGGATTTCTACATGGAGAAGGCTTCAACATTTCTCATCACTGTAATGATCAAATAGTGAAGAAAAAGGTTTCCCAACGCTCTACAATGCCTACATTTTTAGCAATGGGAAATGGAGCGTTTCAAGAAAAAGAAACTCTTGAAGACTATTTTCTTGAGTATGAGTCTCAATTTCAGAGATTCAAGGACCATTTGAGCTTTCAAGAGTTCTGTCATATCAAGGACAATAGGAGACCCCGACATCACAATAGAGGTGAAGGATTCATACGGAATCATGATCGTCACTGGACTATGGGCAGATTTTTCTTTCCCACTTTTGATGGGTCATCAAAATGCACTGCCAAATCATGGGTAGAGAAGCTAGACATCTATTTCCAGTTGAACCAAGTACTGGAGATGGAGGCCATCAAAATAGCAACGCTACACCTGGAGGTTGAAGCACATTATTGGTGGTTTCATGGACTTTCTACATTGGCTCATGCCAATGTAATTGCATATTCAGAGTTCACAAGGAGTTTGGTGTAGAGGTTTTATCGAAGAGACCCAGAGGCACCTTTCATTGGGCTAGCCAATCTCAAACAATCAGGGAATCTAGAAAATTATATTTCTGAATTTCTAAAACTTTCTGTTATGGTTCTTGATTTATCTGCAGCAAGAAGGTTATATATGTTTATTGATGGGCTAACAGAACCTCTACATGGGTTGGTTAAATCTACCAAACCCACTACCCTTCAAGATGCCATTAAGAGGGCTAGAGATCTACAAGATGCCTCCCCAAGAGAAAAGGCAACATTTCAGCAAAAGCCCAATTTTCCATCAAAGGGAAAAGATGAGAAGGCTCATCCTTTAAAGGAGGGCCAAAACAAAGTACCTCTTAGTGATGATGTCCGAAGAGACTTGAGGAGAAGGAAGCTTTGCTTCACATGCCAAGAATCATGGGCACCTGGAGATAGATGTGCAGCGGGGAAGGCACACTATATAGAGGTATTTTCTAATGATGAGGAAGAAGAAGAAGAGGAACCAAAAGGAGGTCACAGCGCTGGGATAGCAGGAAAGGATCCACCACCTCCAGGAGGTGGGAATGGAGCATTTTCTCCAATTGGAGAGGCCCTTGCATCATTGAGAGGAGTACCCAAGTACTTGACCTTGAGGGTTCGAGGTTCCATTCAGGATCAGATGGTTTCAGTCTTGATTGAAATTGGGGCTACCCACAACTTTATTGATGCCCAACTAGTGCAGAGGAGGGCAATACCCACTGACGATTTTGAGGGATTTTCAGTTTTGGTCCCAGGAGCTTGAACTATGCAGTTCATGCATTATGTTACATCTTTATTTGTCACCATGGGGACTTATACATTGACTGATCACTTTTTTGTTGTTGACATACCTGACACCAATGTGGCATTGGTTGGGCATTGTTTGATTACTTTGGGGAAGGTCACCATAGATTGGGAGACTCTGCAGATGGAGTGGATGGACAGAAAGAGTGGAAAACATCAGATGATTAGGGGCATGCACACATTTTCCTCACAGACAACTTCTACACATAAAACAGAGTTGGATTTGCATAGTGGAAGCAAGGACCTAATAATCCTATCAGTTATGTAGATTACTTTGGCCCATGAGACATTACTGTTTAGTGGCATTCCACCTGGGAGGCCACCTGATTAGGAATTGGTGAGAAATGTCTCACAACATGTTGCACCACCCATAGATCCAGGAGGAGTGGGAACATGGGGAGGTCATGGTACAGCGTAGAGAGTCTTGGGTAGGCTCAAGGAGGAGGGAGAAATTCTCCCAATAGCATCATTACCCACACTCACCCCACATCTTGCACTGAGAGAGGATGCTTCAGGGATGGAGGATGGCACCATCATGGTGCAAGGATACTACTCCTTGAATTTGGAGGCTCATGAGATATTCTCACTTGGGGAGAAATATTCCACACATGGTAGAGGATGGTGGCCACTCATGCATGCATTGGCGAGACTCAGGAATTTTTGGATGGGTGATAGCTTCCCATGGAAGACTAACCTCAAAAAGCTTCAACCTTTACTTGAGCATGAGCAGCTATAGGAGGAGGAGCAGAGGAAGGATAGCAGCATCCGGGTATGTGACTTTGACATGGGAGATGTCAAAGAAGGGGGCAACCACATGACAGATGTTTTACATGATATATCAGCAACGTTGTCACTATGGAGGATAGATCCTTATTGTAAATCTCAGTTGTTGGTGGATTATTCCAAGGGTCTTTTTACATGCATGATACTTGATGACCAACTATTAGATGAGGGATATTCAGTAAGAGATAGGGTCATCTACTATCAGAATAGGATACTCTTATCTAGAGCATCCAAGCTCAAGGAGAAGTTGCTACATGCAACACATGAAGATTTTCTATTTAGCCACACTTATTCCATGAGAGCATACCACACCATCATGGAGGGATTCACTTGGGAAGGCTTTGAAGAGGAGATACATCAGCATATTAGGATATGCATGGATCATGTGGAGATGGAGGAGAGACATAACTCTTTGATGGAGTTATCACAGCCACCTATTTCCTCTTTGGGAATGAGAGGGGATTTATCTATGAGCCACTCCATTAGTGTGATCAAAGTATATGGTAAGGATCATGTTTTTATGCATAGTGATATACTTTATGACTATTTGCATTCCTTTATCATACATGTGCAGGCCATTTCTCCCAGTGGGGGCACTCTTCCTTATAAAATTCATGGTCAACTTGGGGCCATAAACAGTGTTGAATATGGCCACTCCCTAGGATGATTTAGGGAGATGACATATCATTCAGGGTGTACTCCATTGGCACCAAACATTACTCACCTTCTCAAAGCATGTGAGAAGACTATGGCAGCAAATAAGTGGTGGGGAAACCACTGATTATATCATGTTCTGAAGCAGTCAGGAGATATACTACGTTGGTTCCATATGTAGGACTATGACCCTCCTCCATTACTACATATGGCAGCTTATGTATCCTTGGTTATGATCCCCTACATTGATGATGTCCTTATCATTATTATAGGCATGATTGGAGGAAGGATGCAAGGATTGGATGTGACCATTGGGGGTGAGGTTCTCCATGTTACTTATGCTTCATGCTTCGAGGAGAACATTGGGAAAACCATGATTGCTACATTGGATCTTTTTTTTCCTTATGAGGTGAGTCATTGGCATCTCATGAGTACTTGGGAGGATCATTTCATGGAGGGATTGATTGGGAGACACTTGGGTCATGAGGATAGCTTATCACATAGAGGTGTCACCAAGGAAGGAGGAGAAGAGTTGCAACACTTACCTTTACAGTTTCTTGAGGACAAGTAACATTTGGGAGGGGAGGACTGTAATATTCTCAATTAGCTTCAAGCTAGTTGGAGTATTAATTTTCTTTTTTCTTCTTAGTTAGAGAAATAAGAGGGTATGGAGACCCATAAATATCCTTAGTATGAATAAAATCACTCCTAATGTGAAGGGAGATCATATTAGTAGCTTGATTAATCACCCTTGTGTGTGAAAAGGGGTTGGGGCATGTAGACTGGGTCAACTTTGACCAAATCAACAACGTTGGTATGGAAGGAGTGGCATTCATTGAGGGACAACGCAGTTTTGGAGGGAGACTCCATGCATGGAAGTAGTGGATTTAATGAGTGGGGCCCAAGGTGAGGAAGCTCACCAAGCATATAAAGAAGGGGATGGCAGACATAGAAGGCATGTTTTGATTATTATTTTGTCTATGGTATGTATGACTTGTTGCTCTCTTCAGCTGTTTACCGGAGACTGCAGTGTTTTTTAGCACAAGGGTGTTCCCGAGTGGGAATCCCACCTTCATCCTCAGGGGACTTCGAGTGCCCACTCAGGAGAAGTATTTGCACTACATTTCCACATCTCGGCATCAATCCAAGCTCCATCTTTTTTCTACAGTGCAGTTTCTGTCGACGCTTGTGTTGTGTTGCAGGGTGCAGCAGTGGAGGGTTGATTTGGGTTGATTCTGAGCTAGTTTTCAGTGGAGGAAGGTTTCCTTCCATTGGGAGGCTGGAAAATAATATCCTTGAGCATTATTGATATATTTGGCACCAGGCCAGAGTGTTTTTATCCCCTACAGCATAGTTTCAGTCTAGATCTGCATTATTCTAGGGAGGAGTTGCAGGGGTAGTTGCAGTGGGTGATTTTGGGAGTGATTTCTTCAGTGGATGGGTCATCTTTTCATCTTAAGGGTCCATTGGAGGAGAGCTACTTATTTCTATATCAGCTTCAGCCATAACTTCTCAGTTTTTTTGTTGTAGCATACCTTCAGCCCTAGGTTTGTAGCTCATATTTGTATTTTTGGTATATTTCTCGGAAACCCTCTTGGGTTGTCCTGGAAAGTTGATATAGAGCCTTGTTCTTTATGTATAGAATCCTTTGAGGCATATATCAGTTTTTATATATAATTTTATGATTTCATCACCATTTATTCTCTTTAGGACTGTGTTGTAGTAGCATCTTCGACATTTTGTATAGTATTAGCACCTCACTTTTGAGGGGGTTTATTCATTGGAGGCTTGTTGGCTCATGTTGTATGCTTTGTGCCTCATTATATTGTACTATTTTGTTGTTGTTATGATTAATGAAATAGATCCATATCGGTATCTCATTTTTATGCATTGATCTACACTCTATTTCCATTTTTTATGTCCTATATTATTGCTTTCCCCATTTGGGAATATAACAAGCTCATAGTTCATCATATCATCCTCAATATGATGGGAAAAATGAGATGGTGAGCAAATTTTTGGAAGGATATCTTCGTTGCTTTGTATCTGATAAACAAACACAATGGGTCAAATTTTTACCTCTAGCTGAATGGTGGTATAACACTTCCTTCCATACTGCAACAAAAATGACCCCATTTATGGCACTTTATGGATATCATACACCATCCATCACATCATCTTTAAGAGAAAATTCTAAGGTTCAATCAGTGGAAGATCACATCAAGCATAAAAAATAAGTTATCAAACTCTTAAAGGATGACCTCATTTTGGCACAAAATCGAATGAAACAACAGGCAGATCAACATAACAGCGAAAGAAGTTTTGATGTATGTGACTACGTATTTTTACGGCTACAACCATACAAACAAATTTCCCTCAAGCAGGCTAAGAAGGATAATAAATTGTCGCCAAATTATTATGGTCCTTACAAGATTTTACAAAATATTGGTACTATGGCATACAAATTGGATCTTCCTGCATCTTCCCGAGTGCACCCAGTTTTCCATGTTTTATGCTTAAAGAAGGTTATAGGTGACAAGCTCCCAGCTCAAAAAATATTTACAGAAATTAACGAGGAAGGAAAAATAATATTGGAACCTGAAGCAGTCATGGAAGCAAGAACTCTACAGCTACAAAATGTATCAATTTTAGAATATCTCATCAAGTGGAAGAACTTACCCGCTGAAGATTCGACATGGGAGGATGATAATTGTATACAGAAACATCTAGAACTACTCAAGCGTTGAGGACAAAACTTGTTTGAAGGAGAGGGGAATGCTAGGTCCCCATAATACTAGTGTAGCCCCTTATTATTGTTATTGTAGCTCCCTTATTGTTATTGTTGTGCCCATCTAGTCCCCACATTTCTGTTAATGTGCCCCATAGAAGCCCACTATTGTTATTGTTGTTCCCTTACATTGTTTTGTTATGTCGGCTAGGATTATATTATGAACCCTTGGACTCCTATACATAGAAAGGAAGTTTTTTCATTTTAATCATCCAATAATTGTTCATTTATGTAATATAAAGAAGGTTTCTCCCTTGAAGAGATTAATTTCTAAGTCATTGATCTATATTTTCTTATATTTTGTGATTTGGGTTCATAACACAAAAAAATGGCTGCCAAACTACATGTTTAATCATATTTTCATTTTCAATGTGAAATTCAGATAAAGCTAACAAAATTTTCCAATCAAACCTTCGGCCCACTTGGATTTGCTAAAATCATTGAAAAATGCAACAATAAAAAAGAAATTCATGGGCTTTAAAAATAAAATCCATGCTCCAAACATAGAAAGAGGCATGTTAACAAATGCACATGACAATATTTTTACATCTGAAAAACAAGTGATTTTAAACAAGAAAGGACAAGGTTGAAAACCTTGTCATTTCCTTGTTTGGAACTAGCTTCCTCTTATCACTACTAAGGTAGTGTGCCCAATTTTAACATCATAAGGGAACCATGATAACCATTTAACCTATTCACCTTTCACTTATAATTTATGAATCATGTTGTCAATTTCAATGGTCCTATGGGACTTGTAATTATTATTGCGTGCACTTGTGTGAATCTTAAATCACAAGCATGTCATTGGTAGGACTTAGGTGGGGGATATATAAGTTACGTGTTTTCACCCAACAAGACATTGTTGACACCTGTAGACATCTTTAATGAAGGAAACGATTTTTCATTAGGAGTAGGAAATGAAGAATTCGTGTGGTAAAGAAGGATGAAAAAATGAATATAAATATGATTAATTCCCTTGTTATTTCTCTATCTCCCTCCCTCTTTTTGTGTTTGATATAGATCGTGAAATTCTCCAATAAAATGCGTCATTTGGTAATAACGTTGCCTTATCCCAATTCACTTTGTGAACTACCTAGATAGATTTGAAGCTAAAATTGAACAAAAGCCTAGAACACTTTTGCAGTTGTAACATCATAAAGGAATTGTTAGAACCATTTAATATAGTCAACTTTGACTTGGAATTTATGAGTGGTGTTATCAATTCACTAGTCCTATCGGACTTGCAACCATTATTGGATGCAATTGTGAAAATATACAAGCACAAGCTTGTCATTGGTAGGACTTGAATCCAAGTGGGCAGTATATTATTTATTTGTTTTCACCCAAAAAGACACCATTGATACTTGTCTACATCTGTGATGAATGAATCAATTTTTCACCAGGAGTAGGAAATGACACATCCTTGTTGTAAAGAAATATGAAAAAAATAAATGTACCTTTTATTAATTCCTTTTTTCTTTCTTTATCTCCCTCCCTCTTTCTTGTGTTTTGTATGGATATTGAAATTATCCAATAAAATGCCTCATTTGGTATAGCCTTCCCTTGTCCCAATCTACTTTGTGAACTACCCAGATAGATTTGAAGCCCAAATTAAACAAAGGCCTATGAAAATTTGTAACCCAACTTGGAAATTATGGTCTTGCTTAGACAATATAATTTCAAACTATTTCATAATTAAATTTAACCTAATGATAGAGGTTAATTGTTATGTGTATCACCCCATTTTTAACCTATGAAAATAGTGTAATCAAATTTATGAATTACCATATGACCAACTAGTAAATTCTTTGTGCTTGTATTAAGTAGGTGAAAATTTTAAATCTCTCCCTCCCCTAGTAAAGTGGTTCTCTCTCCCTCTTGTGTTTTGTATAGATTGTGATAGTCTACCTTCTTTGGTAGTAACGCTCCCTTATCCAAATTTACTCTATAAACTACCTAGTTAGATTTGAAGTTCACATTGTACAAAGGGATAAAAACTATCCAACTTGGAAGTTATGGTCTTGTTTATACATTGGAATTTCAAACTACTTCATAATTAAAGCTAACTTAATGACAGAGATGTTGACAGATCTTCTTCATGGAGAAAAAGGTCAACCTTGTAAATTTTTACCAAGAATCCCTCTACATTTTTAAAGAGGTAGTTCTCCTCTATTCAAACACACTCATATTTAAAAGTCAAATATCAAATATTAAACATTTGACACATGCACTTGTGTGTGGACCATGCATTATATTTGTGTGTGTGTGTGTGTGTGTGTGTGTGTCTGTGTGTGTGCGTGTGTGTGTGTGTGTGTAATAAAATTCTCATGGTTTCATTCTACATTGACATCCATAAGCATATGTGGGTACATATATCAAATAAATTCAATAGATGAAAAATAGAACGCATTGGTCCACAAATACACAAAACTATAAAATGATATCATGCATTTGGAATCACAAGAGCATAGGAAAACATCCACAAGTTTCTTACTTCTTATTTGGAAATTAAAGTTTCACAACCACAAGTGAAATGATTTCTTGAAATAAGCTCTCTTCTCGAGTAAATAATAATATACATACATGAAATTTGAGACTAAAATTAAGTGCCTAAATCATAGTCAAAAAATCTTGTTACTTAGTCATAAAAAGGTTGAAACTGTAGCAAGGAATGGCTTCTTTAACTTGTGCCTTAGTCAAAGATGCCAATTCAAATTTAGACCCATATATACCTTAGTTAGTTGCTAGTTAACATGTTTGATGTGGCCTATCATTGAGTTATTCTTTATTTAATTCGAGTTAGATGGATTTGAGTGAGTTGTGGACTAGTTGATGGCTCAAGTTAGCTATATAGTGGAGTTAACTCTAGTGTCTATCTTTTAATTGATCTCTAGTTCTAAAATAGAGATATATTTGAGTTTAGTTGAGTATTTAAATTTATATTAACTCAACATACTCTCAGTTACCTAGTTGCAGCTACTAAAATTAGCCCTAGTAGGTCTTGCAATTTGAATTTCCAATTGATATTGAATGAACACAAAAATTGAATTTATTATTGTACATAGTTTTTTGTGCGTAGAGGCTTGAGGATCAAGCAGAGCAATTTATCCAGGGAATTGAGCAAGGAAATAGGAGAAATTCCTATTTTTTAGGGGTGGAATTGCGCTAGGAAATGGGAGCTCCTAGCAGGCCTTGTTTGCCTAAGTGTTGGGCAAGCCTTGAGTGAGAGTTGATCAATATTGCAAGGAGATTTGGGCTTTAAGTAGATTCTATGTAATATATCATGTTGCTCAGTTGATTTAATACAAGAAAGAGGGATTTTCCCAATTAGGTTCCCCAGATAAATTATTGTGTTCTATGTATGATTGTGTTTATATTTATTATTTTCTTTCCGCAAATTTTTGGTACAGAAATCTTGTGTCTTTTGTGATCAATTGCCTCTCATTAGAAATTTCAAGGTTTAAAGGATTTTATACATGGTATCAGAGCTGAAAATAAGATAGAAATCAATTTCCTTCATTATATTGAAAGTGCATTGAAGAGGGGATCAATTAGTGCGAGAATCTTGTCAATATCTTATTTGAGGACAGAACATGCACTAGAAGGGACTTTGAATTTTTGTGAATGTAAAGAAAAAATGGAGGTTGTGTTATATTATAGTGGGGTTTTGGAATACATCAAGATTGATATTCATAAATCTTCTGCATCATATTCACATCAACTGACTCAATGGAAGAAGGATACTACCAAAGCTAGGAGAATGATCCTAGACGAAGTTAGAAACCATATTGTTCCCAATTTTCTTGGGAAGGAAACTCCATTCCAGATGCTAAAAGCCCTTATTGATATGTTTGAAAGTATTAGTGATGCCTAAAAACTTACTTTGAAGAAAAAATTGAGGAACATTCAAATGGGAAAGGATGATCCCATTGTTACATATCTATCTAGGTTTACTCAAGTGAGTGATGAACTTGGAGGTGTTGGAGAGATAGTTCCACCAGTAGATCTTGTGAGCCTTTCTCTTCTTGGGCTTCAAAACTCTTGGTATAGTTTCCAAGATGAAATGAATGGCAGAGATAAGATACATAATTGGGAGATATTGTGGCCAAATCTCGTGCACGAAGAGATAAGGAGGAATAGAAGAGATGGAATCTCGATTAGGACTGATGAGGAGGAGAAATTTGCACTAGCTAGCAAAGGGAAGAAAGCCAAGTGAAAGAATACCCAAGGCAAGCCTAAATCTAGTTATAATGGATGCAAGAAAAAGAAGGATGTTAGCAAGATCAAGTGTTTTAATTTCCATGAATTTCGGCATTATGCTACAAAATGGACAAACAATAAATCTAGTAAGCATGTTGCAGAAACAACAGGAGGAAAAGCTTTATCCTCTCAGTTTGAATTGGATTTATCATTGATAACTTGCATGGAAAGCTCAGTACGAGGTAATGTATGGCACATTGACTGAGGGGCTTCATTCCACATGCCAGGGAAAAAATATCTCTTCAACAATTTGGAGGAAAAAGACATGCAATTTCATATCGAGCTTGGATATGGTGACAAATACTTGACCAAAGGAGTTGGTATAGTGATATTTAAGAGGCAATATGGTTCCCTTCCCCATCTCAATAATGTGATGTATGTTCCAGGATTGAAGAAAACCCTTGTCTAAGTAGCATCCATTGAATACAAAGGGTACGATGTTGTATTCAGCAAAGGGAAGGCCTACCTCAAGAATTATGCTTCAAGACAAGTCAATCAGATTGGGGATGGGATCAAGAGCCTCTACAAATTAGAGGTTGATGTATGTGCAACCTAATGCAGCAAGGCAGAGAGTTCTCAGAGTAGAGATGTGGTGGTTGATCGAGAGTAGGATAGAGCTCTCAAAATGGAGCCTCAACCAGTATCTTAGTTTCAGTATAAGCTAGTTGGAAGTTAGGTTAACCAGTAGGATGATGATGATGAGGATTGTTAACACTGGAAAATTTTACAAGCATAAGACATTAGAAAATGTCAAGTAGAAGGTACAAATAAAGATTTACATGGAATAAATACATTAGAGGAGCTAAATAAATAAATTTTCCTAAGGTCTGCAGGAAAAAAAATTTGTACCACGCATAGAAAGCACTGGCCCTGAGTGCGCATTGCGGCTTTTCCTTCGATAGCCATGAAGAGCACGACTATCCCTCCAATAGCCGCGCAGTCCTAGGGATGCGGAATGTCACCATTCAAGACCACTTAGCACACTTGGAGAAAAAGATTCTCACTCAAGATAACCAAGTACAGTCACCTTTGAGCCACCTTGAGGCTTTAGTGCAGTACATAAATGAATCATACCCCCACTCTTGTGTCACCATCCATATTAGACCAAGAGAGGGAGAGAAAATTTGAAATTTTTCTATAAAATCCAGCCATGGGAAGAGAAATGGGAGACACATTATTATTTTGGCCAAACTTCTCATCAGCAAACCAGCTTGTGTTGTCCAGCAGCAAGAGGATTGGAAAGATTCAGTTGTTGGCCATCCAAAACCTCAATCCAAGAGAGCATATTTCACCACGTGTCTGTCGATATACCATCCTTCGAGAGGGAAGAAAGGCTTACTGAAAACATGAGGAGAAGATACCCCCTTGTCTTAGATATTGGAGTTTCATAGCTCGAAGGATCCACTACAAGAGATTTAGAATTCTATCTTCTACTACCACCAGCACCTAATAAAGGGAGAGATCTCTCCATTGTTGAGTTATTAGTGTGTTTTCTCTATTGAGTGTGTTTCTTGTGCATGTTGTTTTGGTTTTTTTTTCATTGTTTATGTAGCATACTATGTTTCCATTTAACTTAGCTTAGTACATGTTGAACTCTTTCCACTAACGTTTGACAAACCACTTTGACCTATGACTTGCCTATAGGTAAATAGCCTCCCTTATAAGCATAGTGTATTTTGTCTACCAATGCATCGAATGCACTAACATAGGAATGGTGACTCCACTAGATTCTTTCTTTTGAGTTAATGGTTGTTGATGCAGTTCCTTCTTCCTGCTCAGCTTGCTGCAAAATCACTCTTGCGTACTCTCAACACTTTTAGTCACCCTTGGTGAGAAATTTGTCTCAGAGAAGGAAGATTTTTTTTGCTTCTGCCAGACCGTGCACATTATGTTGAGACAAATGCATGCTTCGTACATGTGGATGGATAAGCCACACGGTAGGAAGCAAGCCCATTTTTCACTTTCTTTTTCTCATTTTTGCAGTTGTAAGGTGTTCTCAACCCATAAGAAATTTCCCATCATTGTGCTCTAGTATTTCATGACTAGTTAGGATGCTTATTTGATAGAATTTAGCTTAGCAACTAAGTAGTTTTAATTTTAGTTTTTTATTTTCGCAAATCACACATAGTTTAAGTAGGGGAAAGTAAGTGGCCTTCAATCCACATATGTTGTCCGAACAAACGATTTTTTGATAAAAGATACATAACACATAGAGTAATTGGCATAAAATTAAGTGGCCCATACATCCCCATATATTTAGCTAATTCATGTTTTTTTTTCAATTTTTGCATTAGATTAGTTCAGTTTTTGCATTAGGAATCAAGACTAGGACCAAACTGTCAAAAATAAAGCAAGTAATATTTTCCACCCTTGCACCTTACAGTGAGCCTGGGTATCCATATGAACGCTTTCCTAAGACAATTTTCCATCTCCCTATAGTGAAAAATTATTCTAACTAGGCAAGGTTTAAGCGGCCCATAATCCGCACATCGTTTAATTTTTCAAGGAACAATCACACATAGTGTAATTAGAAAAGGATTGTAAAGGATCAACGCATATCCACATCTCATAACACTTGTGATTTTACACTCCAAAGCACACACAAAACATCGGTAAGAATTAAACCAAAAGGAACCCAATTTTTTGGGACCTTTATCCTCTTCTTACAGTTACTTCATCAAGGCACACCCTATGAAAATTGAGACTCTCTAAAAATAATCACTAATCGAACTCACTAAATTCTCCCCATAGGGGCCACACAAAAAATTACAGTTCAGGTTAGGACCATCGGGGGTAGGCATCCAATAAGCCGTTGTGGCCATTATATGTTTTGAAACATAGATGTTGACTTTTTAGGGAGCTTCAAATCTGTCTATCCACCCACAGAACAAATCCCTGAGCGTTACCAGAGACTCGTTTCAGAGGGGATTAAGATTAGGCCCAGTGCATGCAGTACTCTTTGGGGCTACCTGACCCATCTATTGCTCGGTACTGGTAGTTGAATAGCAAGAAGCTCAAGACTCGAATGCTCACGTGGGACAATAGTACTTTAGTGGAAAAAACTAGGGCATCCTTCCCTATAGGTAACGGTGCAAGCAGCACTAGATCCTCTTACATTACCTTGGTCGATTCTTCGACTGCTGGAAAGCATTGCCAGTTCTTTCGGGATGTTACCCTGAGTACCCATCAGAATACATCTTCGCAAGGCCTAATTACATTGAGAGGGTAAGGACGATTAGGTCTATTTAGGCTTTTGAGTATCATATGCAAAACAACCAAACCATATTTTTTGCTTGCTTGATCACATAGTGTTAATTTAAAGAAAAATTTAGCTATTATTTTTTTGCTTTATTTTATGCATGTGATCGTATTTTCTTTGATAAAAATATTCCTTCCCTAAGAAAACCAAAAAATATTTCCAAGATTAAGCTAGTCGGCACCATAACGGACCCAACGGGACCTCGTCGAGCTAGGTGTTTTTTGGACCTACCCCCATTAGAGGGAGGAGTGCCAGGTTTTTTCGCCATTTACGCATCAAAGATGACACACCACAACCATTATCGATTCATCCTTTATCAGGGAGCTTGTAATTGGAAACTCCCAAGGTTCACCCAACACCACACCAGTGGAAACCCTAGGAGGGTCACCACACTCAACTCCTCCCACAACCTCTAGAGGGCAGAGGAGTGCTACCCCTTCAGGGGGTTAGCAGAACATTCATTAAAGTATGCCACAGGGTAATATTCCACAAGCACCCCCCATAAACCATCACACTCATACACATGTGTTTCCACAGTACACAATAGCAGTCAATACTCAGTTACCCTTCTTAGCATCTATGAATCATCCTGATCTAACAAAGCTAACTAATGAGCCCATTTCACATAGCCTTAATTGGCCTCTCATGCCCACGAAACTCCCTTCATATATACCAAAATTTGAAAGAAAGCAAACAGAAGACCCGGGAAATCATATTATGAATTTCCACCTGTGGTGTTTGCCCAATAATATCATTGACGATTCTATTTGACTGAGATTGTTTCAACGCACCCTAATCGGGCCTGCAGCGAAATGGTATGTCAAGAAACCTTTTTCTTCTCATGGAACCTTTAGCACCCTCGCTATCGCGTTACTCACTTATTTTCAACTAACAATTTACCATGATTCGGGAATGGAACTGCTGACTCATTTTAAGGAAATTTCAATCCTCCATATATCATACCATCTCCATGAAAGGTGGCAACTTCATAGTTTGTGTAAAGCCAAACTTGAAGATAGATTTTTGCTAGACTTATCTTTGAAAACTCTCACAGAAAAGATATCAAAAGACATGGTGACGCAGAAACCTACCTCCGAGGAGGACGCCATTAGCAAAGCCTAGCATATTGAACTCATCTACACCCAGTCATGATATATTTACAATGTCCTGCCAAACGACCCGTGCCTACAAAATTATATAGAGTTACCAGGCGCGTCAAATACTGCAAACGGTTTGATCGGGTACTTGACTCAAGGTCATCTAGGCATCAGTATCCAATACCCAGGATACGCGTACGATTCTACAAATTCAGGGTAACTGTGGACAAGGGGGACCTATGCAATAGCCTTATATAATATAGGAGCCTTTCCCCCACTAAGGAGTGGTTAACACCCAACAATAAAAGCCACCCAAAAATGATACCGAAGGTGGCATCCATAAAATTTACATGACTGGTGTTAGGGTCCCGTGATTTGGCCGATTGGTGAGCCAAATGACGATGTAACATCAAACCAAGCTTTGGAGCCCAAGGACCTAGCCTTCCTAGACTCAGAGAGGGGTCTCTCTATATGTGTAAAAGATATCGGTGTGTTTTCTTATGGTTTTCTGATATTAGGCTAGTTATGAAGTATGTTTTTAGTTTTTTTTGTTTTTAAGTTTGTGAGGGATAAAACTGATCAAAGATATAAAATGGGTAACAAGAAGTTAGATCAACTGGGCTATGGGGTCAAAAATGTCAAGGAAGCTATGAGATGATGATGCAAGGCTGCTGTAGGGCCGATTTGATTCAAGGTAGAAAGGATCTTTGGGCAAAATGGAGTAAATGGACATCAAGTTTGTGAATAACAAAGAGTTTCAAGCATCACTTGTTTAATAGATAACATAAACATGGTAAAGAAAACCCTTAATCATGCAACATGTAACTATAAACTAATCAACACATTGAAACAAACATTCAAGCCATGCATAGAAGTATAAGACCCTCTAACTTTGGGAAATGGCTATCAGACTTTGGGGAAAACACATAAGACAGACTAACAACTCAAAACACTATGCCGGAATGCCTAAACACGGTCTTTAGTTATTGGGCACTTTGACAAACAAGCTTTCATAGTTTTAGGCAAAGGGCTAGATCGGGACTAGGCCTCCTTGGTTCAAACAAAATGATAATCTTAATCAGTCAAAGAGATAGTTTCATGGATGGAACTATGGACGGTCATAGGTAAGCAGGGCACACCATACATCCTACTCAACATGCATAGAACTATTAATGAAACTAGCAACAATATCCTTAAGTTACTAAAGAGCAGTTAAGAATTCTTTAGTGCAACTAAGGAAGAAGAAAACATAAGAGCTATGAAGATTCAGGAAATTTGAGGTGCCTACATGGGCATATCTCAAATTTATTCTCCACTGATCTATAGAAAGCAAGATACATGTATCATGAACGAAAACTAGAAGACAACAACAAAGCAAGAAACACTATACCATTCTACCATGTCATGGAATCCATCAACAATCCTTCATCATCCATCCAAGAACATTCAAGAGGCAATCCAAAAGCATAGCACAAGTATTTTCTCCAAAGCTCATATGACCAATATATTGCTTCTCTTCTCAATTTCAGCCTTGTTTTACAATGAAGCCTTGTGGAATAAATAGGCTCAAGTGAGGAAAACCTCATGGTGCAACTAGCTATCCCATTGGCCAAATCAAAATATCTAAACTTGTCCTTGAGGCTTTGCAAAGCCCAAGGCACAAATTTCCCATAAAATATCTAAAAAAATGCTAAAAATGGGAATTATATTGACTTTACATCATTTTCCAAGTGTAAAAATAGCTAAACGTACATTTGGAAAAAGCAGATTTTTGAGGTTCAAAAATTGCAAAAATACTTCAAATTTATATCAGAAAAAGGTCCCCTAACTTGCTGGAGACAATTGGCAGCCTTCCCGGTGTCGAAACGAGGCTCATGATAGCTCGTTGGAAATATTTCTGTGTCTACTTTCCGACACAACTGAAATCACCTCAATCTGATGCCTGGAAGTCCTCCAAATCTGTACATGTGTATAAAAAGCCAGGAAATAGCAGACTGCTGATATGACGGGCAGAATGTGCAAAAAGTGAGCATTTTTCGCCGTTTTGAGGGGGCGAATGATCTCCAAATGCTCTGAAAATCACTGAGGACCCGCTCATAGAATTATGGCATCAAATGGTATCATCCTCCTTACTTGAAAAAACCTCAAACTGAAATGGCGAAATAATGAGTTTTCGACCAAAAACTAAAAAAATGCCAAAAAACAAAAAGTTGTCGAAATGGGCCCAAAATTGGCACGCATGACCCTCAAGGGTCCCTAGCAACATGATCCGAAGTTGAGGCCAAAATATCAAGTGCTGATGTGCTTTTCTCTTCTTTCCGTGCCGGGCGCTTCCCCTTTGCTTTCTTCAATTTCTCTTGGGCTGCCTTTAGTTTGCGCTGGGCAAACTGATTCAACTTTTGAAAGTGATGTGTCCTCTTCCTTTGCAGCTCTAGATCTCTGTTTTCTCTTTCAAGCTTCATCTCCAAGTGTTTTTTGGCTCTTTCAAGCCATGCCTCTTTGTTTTCTTCAATTTCCTGCTCAAGGAGTGCAGTGAGAGGAAAGGCTTGGAGATGGGCTTGTTCTTCTTCTTTCTACTTTTCCAAGGCTCTTTTAAGCCCTATGGTCCTAGGCCTCTTCCGCCTAGGCTGTTCTTCCTCTTCTTCCTCATCAAACTCACCAATGAGTTCTTCTATCCTTGCTTGTGCCTTGGCAGCTTCTTTCTTGTATTTGATAGCCCTTGCCTCATGAACAGCTGTGTGAACATTCATCTGTTTGTTTTGGATCTCCAAGAAGTGGTTGAAGTTCCTTGCCCTTTGAAGATCCTCCTCTAATGCCTCAATTTGCCCCTCTTTATGGATTAGGAGGTTTTCAAGAAGGCGGGCCTCATTATCACTGTCATCACTTTGGATTGGGATGACAGCCAATGCACTCCCATGTTTTGTACTTTCTCCAACTTTGCTTTTCCCTTTGAAGGCCAATCTTGAACTTTTCCTCCTTGGCATGCTAGTAGGTGTCCTTTTGGGCGATTTCCTTTTGCTAGGAACAACCTTTGTCATTGTTGGAATGGCAGCCTTAGACCCTTTCTTGCTTGTTGTGCTGAGTTTTGTTCTTTTGGGAGGAGGAGACACAACTGATTTACCCTTGACATCTTCTTGAAACTGTTGCTCTCCTTGAGGCTGCTGGATGTCTTCCTCTGGTTGTTCACTTTGTTGCCCTTTTTCATCAAAATCAAGCTGCTACTGTGCTTGGATTTCCTGCTCATTTTGTGGCTCAATATGTGGCTCAATTTCCTGCCCAAGCTGCTATTCCTGTCCTTCCATATCAAGCTGATGTTCTTCATCTTGTACCTGCTGACCTTCACCTTCTGTTTGCTGATGTTCCTCATCTCCTGTCTACTGTTGCTCATCCCTTTCCTCTTGCTGTTGTTCATCCCTTTCCTTTTGCTGCTGTTCATCCTTTTCCTCTTCTTGCTGTCTACTCCCTTCTCCTTCTTCCTGCTGTCTTGACTGTTCAGTGGTAACTTTGAGCCTTCTAGGAGTAGGCCTGCTGGATAAAGGTATAGGGTGATGAACAGGCTAAGTGGGAGATATATGGATGGGAGGAACAGTAGAGAAATCTGGATGACTGGTGAATACATCCCATGGAACCTCTTTCTTCTCTAGCTGGTGTAGGATGATAATCTTGATCAGAGAGTGATGAAAAAGAGAAGGTATTTGCAGAGGTGGGGCCTTCTTCTGGACAGTAGATTCCATCTTCTCGATGCTCTTGAATAGAAAGTAAGGGAGGTTTAGTTGCCTGTTTCTAGTGAAATGCATCAACAGGCGGACATGGTAGGCATAAACTCGATCAAACCTCCCTTCACAAGTAAAATATTTCATTATGACTTTCATAAGAGGAGCATAGCTGTCAAGAAGATATGAAAAAGGGAAAATAGCAGTGAAAGCATCCCTATGCTCAGGCTTGATGAAAGGTTTGTAATCTTCTAAGTCAAGATGGGCCTGTTTGAACCATTTGTCGCCATGATATGGAATCTTGGTGGCCTTGGACATTGATCTTGGAGAAAACTTGAAATCAAGGCCAGCTACCTGGAAATTCTTGTTCTGGAACCTCAGGGCGCATAGGTGTGTTAATGGCGAAAAACTTTTGACTTCCTGTATCTTCTGGCAGAAGTCTAGACAACCTACTTCATGGAAGTTGAAAAGGACGGATGGATGAGCATTAACCTCTTCTGTAGAGATTGGCTCATATATTTTATGCGGACCACTCCTGCTGTCTTGCCTTGGAGGCATTTTGACCTAAATGTGCTTTTGAAGAAATAAAATGCCTCACTGTGTGTAAACTGCCTTCTTGGATCCAAACTGTGTCAATGTACTGCTTTGACAGAGAAACAATGTGATTTGGATGGTTGCAACAAGTTTCCTTACAATACACAACCTCTGCTCTCTTAAAAAGTAGCCTTCAACCTTGAATGTATCTCTGCCAACAGAATTTTCAATAGGATATCATACAGTAAAAAAGGGGACAGACTGCTAGGTAAATTCCCTGTGCAAAGTGTCAAGAAATCACCTTGTTCTTGTGAAGTTTAGAGGTCACTCAATACATCTTAATCTTTGCCCATGGTAGACTTTGCAATCATTAAAAACCTGCCCTGTCTAAGGTGTCAAACATTCAACAAACTTGCATATGGTGCAATCAACCATTAGTATGATTAGACAGTCAATATCACAGTTCTGAACAAGGTGACAGAGTAAAAATGCTCCAAAATTTCAACCAAGCCTGCAATAGTCTTCTCTTTTCAAAATAACTAGGACCTCTTATCAATGTAACACCCCTGGCTATGTAGGAAACATCCTTTGCTTCTACCTGAACATCCACTTATCAAACCAGCTCGAAGACCAAAAGTCAGTCAAGCAACTGCACAGTGAAAATTGTCTTTTTATGAGGAGCAGGAGCAACTTTACCCTGTAGTCTTTCAGCTTATAAACTGCTCTTTTGACAAATCCCTTTTTCTTATTATATTTCACTATTATTTATTTGTATGTCACTTCATCAAACAGAGTCATACATATACAAAGTTAACCCCCAGTGTGAGCATACAGCCAGACTCACTGTAATGGAAAAAGGTGACAGAATTTTGAAGAATGTTTTACAAGTTTCAACCAAGCATGTAGGGGGAATATCCTTTCACATAATCAGAGTTCCTTTTTCTCAATATAGAGTTCCTGTCTATCTTAGCAAATCACTTTGCAATCATCTGAAAATCAACTGAACAGAGAGTTTGAAGAACAAGAGTGTTGAGTCTCAAAAGTGTTCTCCATATTCATACATATTTCCATTATGTCATAACCATTTAGCTCTTATTTCATAGCCATTTGACCTAAAACCCTAAATCAAATAACCATTTACATAAATATATGGGTTAGGATCCTTGTTTTCCAAAGTTATTTATTTTATGTATTTTAAGTGAATTTATGATTAGAAACTAGAAAATTAACATAGTTTCATATATCTATATATGTGTTATGAGTTTTGTGACATGTGTAGGTCAAAAGGAGACTTCTAGAAGACCCATATGTGGCACTCTAAGGCCAAATTCGAATTTGGTTGGAGAAGATTATGGGATCAAGAAGATATGTGTCTCACTTCCTTGTTGTATTGAAACTCTAAGAGGATACGTGTCTCATTCCTCAAGTTGTGTTAAAACTCTAGAAAGACATGTGTCTTATCATTTCCTATTTTGATTGTAACTCTAGAGATGGAGGGAGAGATTCATGGACTCCCATTAATGAGATGACTCCTCATATTTTGTATAAATAGGAGAAGATTTCTCCTATCATAGGTAATGAGAAAGTAATGAAAAAGTAGTAGAGAAGTCTTTTGTAACAAAGTTCAAGATGGAATGGGATGTAAATTTGTGAGTTCTTTTTAATAGAGAAATTCAGTTCTTTGATGCTGTTTTGATTACAACTTCAAGGAGCTAAGGACTACACCAAATTGGTAGCAGAGGGCCCCTGCTATCCAAGGAGGCTTCTACATGTTTTCTAGATAAGTTGCTTTCAATTCTGTTTTGTCATATTTCCTTACTTAGATTGATTTTTGAAATCATA
This sequence comes from Pinus albicaulis, assembly GCA_034641835.2. NCBI lineage: Eukaryota > Viridiplantae > Streptophyta > Pinopsida > Pinales > Pinaceae > Pinus > Pinus albicaulis. Next base: position 27,483,483 of record CM076578.1, on the reverse strand, counting down.
GCTTTTAGCATAATTTTTCATGGCAGCCCGGGCATTTGCATATCTTTTGACTAATGACATGGAATCAATATTGTTCTGCTGCTAATTTACTTTTTGTTTAATTCCAGTATTGCTTTGTTTATTTCAGTCTTGCACATTTACTTCAGTAGTTAGATTTAGATATATTAAATTGCTCATGTCATTTTCAGTTACCTCCGAAAGCCACAGCTGGACTGATGGTGAGGGATTGTATTATGAAATGTGTAGTTTGATATTAGTTTCCCTTCTGCAAGTTAGATATATTAAGCGCTCTATATCAGTTGCCTCAGAAAATACTTCTTAATTTGCGGGTGATGGTGAGGGATTGTATTATGAAATGTAAGGTTTAAATATTAGTTTCAACTACGCAAGTTAGATATTCGTGCTCATAACATCTTAAGACTTACTCACATACAGTGGGTGATGTGAGGATTGAATTATGGATGTGTAGTTTGATATTAGTTTCCTTTCCATAAGTTAGAAATATTAAATTGTGCACCTTTCTTGATTTATAAGAAAGCCCGCAATTTGGGTGATGGTGAGGGATTGAATTATGAATGTGTGGTTTGATATTAGTTTACTTTATGCAAGTTAGATATCAGTTACTCAAGTTGTTTATGGTTACTTCCGAAAATCATAGTTGGACTAATGATGAGGGATCAGAAGACAAGTTGATGTAATTTGATTTAGATTTACTTTATTGCAACTTTTGAATTTCTTTCAGCATAGTTTCTTTTGTGTTTAGACAGCAGCAAGAATAGTTTGGTTTCATGCTCACTAATTCACTGTTTTGATTTATTAGATTAGCAACACCTTTTTCATTTCAGTAGCACATTTTCATTTTCTTTCAAGTTTTGTCATTGTATGTTTCAAATTCCTTTTTCAGTTTCAAGTTGGTAAATCATTATAAAGGACATCATTGCCTTGAATATTCATAACCATACTTGTCTTTTAGAATTTCCATCTCACATTAGGAAACCAACCAAGATCAATAAAAATCCAAAAACGACAAAAGTAAGAGATAGGTTATCTTGCACATATAGTGCGCCACACTTCGTCAGCTTACGAATCCCTGGTTGATAATTTATGTTAGCAATTTAGGACACACTAAATTGACCAAACATTTTGGCGCCGTTGCCGGGGACGTGTAACTAGGTAGCCTTATTTCTTACATCTAAAAAAAATTAATAATTCTTGAGTATGCTCTCCTCCTGCACTTTGTGTGATCTGGAGGATCAGAAAAAAGATTGTTATGTAAAAAAAATTTAATAATTCTTGAGTATGCTCTCCTCCTGCACTTTGTGTGATCTGGAGGATCAAAAAAAGAATTGTTATGAAAAAAAAAAAGGAGACAAAATAAAACTTCATCATTTCAATTGATTCAACAATTTAAAAAAATTTGATTTCAATAAATTGTTTTGTTTAATGAATATATATGTGTATTTTTAAAATTTTTGAAAATATAACATACATAATTTAATTAACAAATCAATTAAAAAAAAAATCTCATGGAAATAAGACCCGCGCATATGCATGAGGCCATTCTTTGGCTTGGCTTTACACATATATGCAGACCTTCAATCCACACAAAGACCCATGCACTGCAATTTAAAAAAAAAAAAAAGATCTCTCTCTTTTTCATATTCGTTTTTCCTAAAACAACAGTGATTAGAAATCATTTTTAAAAATTTGCACACAATGAATGTATATCACATGAAGAGACTCTTGATGAGGAAAAGATTGCAAATTGTTGACGAGAAGAATATTGCAAATTGTTGATGAAGAGAAGATTACAAATTCAATTGTAGGGACATACAATGGAAGTGTATCATATGAAGAAATTGTTGATGAAGAGACGATTTCAGACTGTTGATGAAGAGAAGATTGTAGATTCCATTGCAAGTAATTGGAATGAGGAAGATCAATCTGAACTTCTCTGTGAGATACAAGCCATTACACTTCAAAACCTGCAAAATAAAAAACAAATCAAACCATAAGTAATTGCCAGAAAACGAAATGCGTAATTGTCAAAAACACTCAATTTTAAAATGAATTTTCTGAGCAAACTGAGGTGAATTAGAAAAAACGAAAACATGGGTTTTTTCGGGAACGGGGTGAATTAGGTAATTTTGTAAGTACTTTCTAAAATTCGCAGCCATTTGGGAGAAATTCAGGGTTCTTCGGAGCACTAATTTACAGTGTGCGTGAAAGAAAAATGTTTTTTTTTTACTATGAAAACAGTGATGGTTTTATAAAATTCAATTTTGAGAAATAATCAAGGAAATGATTTCCTTATTTCAGGGTAAATGTGGCAGAATTCATGTGTGGTGGCACATGATGAGTTACAAATGGATTATTTGAGGCAAACACATTATCACATGTGCATCAAATGCAAGTTGTATAAATTGAAAAAGACTCTCCCTTCATCTCTTTCATAGTTAGGAATTTGAATTTAGAAATTTCAAGCTTTTTATTTTTATCTTGCATGAAAGAGGCATTGGCATGACTTTGTTTCAAAAATATTCCTCGGGACAATTATTTCATCCATGCTTTATTTCATTAAAAAATAATAATAATAAATAAATAAATTAAAAATTAAAAAATAATAATAATAATAATTTTGAATCAATGAAATGAATAAGTTATTTGTTCACTTTTCTGAAGGTATTGATTAATTTTGGACTGATGATGAAAGATGAATGGCTAACTTTTTATTCAAGATTTTTAGCAGCTGAAAAACTTCATTGTTCAAATCACCCTAACTTTCTCATACAAAATCAGATTTTGATGATTTAAGTATCGTTGGAAAGGTCTCAACAAGATCTATACAATGAGAAATCCATCATTAGAGTTTGAAATAGCAAATAATGAAATAAATTGCTGAAAAGAAGCTACATTCAACTTGAGGCACTAATTCCAAAACAGGTATAAATTCTTTTGATTTTTCCTTTGAGAACTTGTTTCATTAATACAAATTCTTAGTTTTGTGTGTAAATATCATAACTAGAGAGATTGATCACCTCTCCCTTTGATAATCTTACATTCCATTGCAGAAGAAGTATTAGTTTTTTTTGCAGGTTCCAGGAGGAAGGACAAATGACTACAAGAGAATGGTGTCTCTCTAAGAGACCAATTTGTTTCATAAGAGGATGATCAGCAACAAAGAGGAAATATGCTGATGCAAAATTAGATCCAAACACTTGAAAATTTTCAGATACTATTGTCTCCATCACATCCATACCTCATAATAAACCATTCACCTCATTTCACTTCATATTTTCCATTTACATTCACATCCATTTTCCATTTCTTTTTGTCCATTCATAACCACAAATAAAAGCAAGAGGCTCATCCACATGCTTATTGCCCATTTCCATTTCTACTCTCCATTGCCATCTTCCATTTTCATTTTCCATTTCTTGTCATTTTCATTCCGCAAATAAGCCCTGCTTCAATGCAAATTATTGAGTCTATAGTCCTTTGAGTCTAAGTTCTTTGTAAAAACACCTTGAGGCTTGCATGCCTTAATGGCAAGTTCTCATGCTGACAAACAATGGGAATACATTAATTTCCCTTGTTCGTCAGATCTTCTAGGTGACTCGACATCGGCAAAATCATTCGTACCTAGCAAGATGTGTTTGGGCATCTTGACTCTCATTGTCATCGATGGTGAGAGTTCTCGTGTTGACTAGTGGCATCCATTAATGGCCACTAAGTCAACAATTTCCTACTATGTTCGACATCAGAACATCTTTTCACATAGTAGGAATTATGCCAATGAGTTTTGAAAACATGAAGACTATTATTTTCAGCATTTTGGAGCAGATTCAGCAAGTTTTAGTAGAAGCAATAAAAGTCATCTTATCTCTTTATCCATGGCTCCTCTTGTTCAGCCACTTGAAGAAGAATATGATCAGATTTTTGCAGCCACCACACATACACAACTCATCCACATTTAAGGTAAGTGAAGGTATGTTGTTTTCTAATTTTTAGTCATGTAATTCATTAGAATGCTAAAATTGTAACTTTGGAAAAATTCTTCACTCCCTTTTCCACATTGTCATATCTTTAGTTGGGGGGAAGGGACATCATTTCATATCCACATGTCATACACTATCACACATTTTCATTTCATTTCCACCCACATATACTTCCCAACCAACTATTGTTGCAACATGATCCAAAAGATTATATGCCTTGCAAATGATCAATTCATTGATAAAGTAATTGATTCTAAATGTTTTCATGAACTTTGATGCAACAAAGAAAATAAAGCATTGTTACACAAGAACCAATGCTTCAAAAAAAAAATGGTTGTTACACAAGAACCAACCATTGAAAAAAAATGGTTGTAACACAAGAACCAACCATTGAAAAAAAAAAAATGTTGCAATCAAATGTATTATACTTTGCCAAAAAGGAAAAATCAAGAAGCAAAGTTTGGAATGAATCTATATGAGTCAAAACTCATAAAAGATCAACTCATGGACAAATGAATCATTGCAATAGTTGCATGAGGACATGCAACAACTTCAGTTGGGGGGTATGTTGAGTCTCAAAAGTGTTCTCTATATTCATACATATTTCCATTATGTCATAACCATTTAGCTCTTATTTCATAGCTATTTGACCTAAAACCCTACATCAAGTAACCATTTTCATAAATATATGGGTTAGGATCCTTGTTTTCCAAAGTTATTTATTTTATGTATTTTAAGTGAATTTATGATTAGAAGCTAGAAAATTAACATAGTTTCATATATCTATATATGTGTTATGAGTTTTGTGACATGTGTAGGTCAAAAGGAGACTTCTAGAAGACCCTTATGTGGCACTCTAAAGCCAAATTCGAATTTGGTTGGAGAAGATTATGGGATCAAGAGGATATGTCTCACTTCCTTGTTGTATTGAAACTCTAAGAGGATATGTGTCTCATTCCTCAAGTTGTGTTGAAACTCTAGAAAGACATGTGTCTTATCATTTCCTATTTTGATTGTAACTCTAGAGATGGAGAGAGAGATTCATGGACTCTCATTAATGAGATGTCTCCTCATATTTTGTATAAATAGGAGAAACTTTCTCCTATCATAAGTAATGAAGAAGTAATGAGAAAGTAATGAGGAAGTAGATTTGTAACAAAGTTCAAGATGGAATGGGATGTAGATTTATGAGTTTTTGAATAAAGAAGCTTAGTTCTTTGATGCTATTGTGATCTTATCTTTAAGGAGCTGAAAGACTTCACCAAATTGGTAGCAGAGGGCCCCTGCTATCCAAGGAGGCTTTTACATGTTTTCTAGATAAGTTGCTTTCAATTCTGTTTTGTCATATTTCTTTATTTAGATTGCTTTCTGAAATCATAGCTTTTAGCATAATTTTTCATGGCAGCCCGGACATTTGCATAGCTTTTTGACTAATGACATGGAATTAACATTGTTCTGCTGCTAATTTGTTTTTCTTAGTTTCTGTTTAATTTCAGTATTGCTTTATGTATTTCAGTTTTTCTCATTTGCTTCAGTAGCTAAATTTAGATATATTAAACTGCTCATAACATCTTCAGTTGCCTCCGAAAGCCACAGCTGGACTGATGGTGAGGGATTTAATTATGGATGTGTATTTTGATATTAGTTTCCTTTCTGCAAGTTAGATATATTAAATTGCTCATAACATCTTCAGTTGCCTCCGAAAGCCACAGCTGGACTGATGGTGAGGGATTGAATTATGGATGTGTAGTTTGATATTAGTTTCCTTTCTGCAAGTTAAAAATATTAAATTGTGCATGACATCTTCAGTTACCTCCGAAAGCCACAGCTGGACTGATGGTGAGGGATTGAATTATGAATGTGTGGTTTGATATTAGTTTACTTTCTGCAAGTTAGATATCAGTTACTCAAGTTGTTTATGGTTACTTCCGAAAATCATAGCTGGACTAATGATGAGGGATCAAAAGACAAGTTGATGTAATTTGATTTAGATTTACTTTATTGCAACTTTTGGATTTCTTTCAACATAGTTTCTTTTGTGTTTAGACAGCAGCAAGAATAGTTTGGTTTCATGCTCACTAGTTCACTGTTTTGATTTATTAGATTAACAGCACCTTTTTCATTTCAGTAGCACATTTTCATTTCTTTTCAAGCCATTACACTTCAAAATCTGCAAAATAAAAACAAATCAAACCACAAGTAATTGCCAGAAAACGAAATGCGTCATTGTCAAAAACACCCGATTTTAAAATGAATTTTATGAGCAAACCAGGATGAATTAGGAAAAAATAAAACATGGGTTTTTTCGGGAACGGGGTGAATTAGGTAATCTTATAAGAACTTTCTGAAATTCGCAGCCATTTGGGAGAAATTCAGGGTTTTTCGGAGCACTAATTTGCAGTGTGCGTGAGAGAATTTTTTTTTTTTATTATGAAAATAGTCACGGTTTTGAGAAATAATCAAGGAACTGATTTCCTTACTTAAAGGGAAAATGTGGCAGAATTCATGTGTGGTGGCACATGATGAATGACAAATGGATCATTTGAGGCAAGCACATTATCACATGTGCATCAAATGCAAGTTGTATAAATTGAAAAGGACTCTGCCTTCATCTCCTTCATAGTTAGGAATTTGACTTTAGAAATTTCAAGCTTTTTATTTTTATTTTGCATGAAAGAGGCATTGGCATGACTTTGTTTCAAAAATATTCATAAGGACAATTATTTCATCCATGCTTTATTTCATTTAAAAAAATAAAAATAAAAAATTCAAAAAAAAAATATTAAAAAAAAAAACAAAATTCAAAAAAAAAATAAAAAAAAATAAAAAAAATTGAATCAATGAAATGAATAAGTTATTTGCTCACTTTTCTTAAGGTATTGATTAATTTTGGACTGATGATGAAAGATGAATGACTAACTTTTTATTCAAGATTTTTAGCAGCTGAAAAACTTCATTGTTCAAATCACCCTAACGTTCTCATACAAAATCAGATTTTGATGATTTAAGTATCGTTGGAAAGGTCTCAACAAGATCTATACAATGAGAAATCCATCATTAGAGTTTGAAATGGCAAATAATGAAATAAATTGCTGAAAAGAAGCTACATTCAACTTGAGGCACTAATTCCAAAACATGTATAAATTATTTTGATTTTTCCTTTGAGAACTTGTTTCATTAATACAAATTCTTAGTTTTGTGTGTAAATATCATAACTAGAGAGATTGATCACCTCTCTCCCTTTGATAATCTTACATTCCATTGCAGAAGAAGTATTAGGTTTTTTGCAGGTTCCAGGAGGAAGGACAAATGACTACAAGAGAATGGTGTCTCTCTAAGAGACCAATTTGTTTCATAAGAGGATGATCAGCAACAAAGAGGAGGAAATATGCTGATGAAAAATCAGATCCAAACACTTGAAAAACTTTCAGATACTATTGTCTCCATCACATCCATACCTCATAATAAACCATTCACCTCATTTCACTTCATGTTTTCCATTTACATTCACATCTACTTTCCATTTCTTTTTGTCCATTCATAACCCACAAATAAAAGCAAGAGGCTCATTCACATGCTTATTGCCCATTTCCATTTTCATCTTCCATTTCCATCTTCCATTTCTTGTCATTTTCATTCCGCAAATAAACCCTGCTTCAATGCAAACTATTGAGTCTATAGTCCTTTGAGTCTAAGTTCTTTGTAAAACACCTTGAGGCTTGCATGCCTTAATGGCAAGTTCTCATGCTGACAAACAATGGGAATGCATTAATGTCTCTTGTTCGTCAGATCTTCTAGGTGACTCGACATCAGCAAAATCATTCGTACCTAGCAACATGTGTTTGGGCATCTTGACTCTCATTGTCATCAATGGTGAGAGTTCTCGTGTTGACTAGTGGCATCCATTAATGGCCACTAAGTCAACAATTTCCTACTATGTTCGACATCAGAACATCTTTTCACATAGTAGGAATTATGCTAATGAGTTTTGAAGACATGAAGACTATTATTTTCAGCATTTTGGAGTAGATTTCAGCAAGTTTTAGTAGAAGCAATAAAAAGTCATCTCATCTCTTTATCCATGACTCCTCTTGTTCAGCCACTTGAAGAAGAATATGATCAGAATTTTGTAGCCACCACACATACACAACTCATCCACATTTAAGGTAAGTGAAAGTATGTTGTTTTCTAATTTTTAGTCATGTAATTCATTAGAATGCTAAAATTGTAACTTTGGAAAAATTTCTCACTCCCTTTTCCACATTGTCATATCTTTAGTTGGGGGGGGAAGGGACATCATTTCATATCCACATGTCATACACTATCACACATTTTCATTTCATTTTCACCCACATATACTTCCCAACCAACTATTGTTGCAACATGATCCAAAAGATTATATGCCTTGCAAATGATCAATTCATTGATGAAGTAATTGATTCTAAATGTTTTCATGAACTTTGATGCAAAAAATAAAATAAAGCATTGTTACACAAGAATCAATGCTTCAAAAAAAAAAAAAAAATGGTTGTCACACAAGAACCAACCATTGAAAAAAAAAAAAAAAATGTTGCAATCAAATGTATTATACTTTGCCAAAAAGGAAAATATCAAAAATCAAAGTTTGGAATGAATCTATATGAGTCAAAACTCATAAAAGATCAACTCATGGACAAATGAATCATTGCAATAGTTGCATGAGGACATGCAACAACTTCAGTTGGGGGTATGTTGAGTCTCAAAAGTGTTCTCCATATTCATACATATTTCCATTATGTCATAACCATTTAGCTCTTATTTCATAACCATTTGACCTAAAACCCTACATCAAGTAACCATTTTCATAAATATATGGGTTAGGATCCTTGTTTTCCAAAGTTATTTATTTTATGTATTTTAAGTGAATTTATGATTAGAAACTAGAAAATTAGCATAGTTTCATATATCTATATAGGTGTTATGAGTTTTGTGACATGTGTAGGTCAAAAGGAGACTTCTAGAAGACCCTTATGTGGCACTCTAAGGCCAAATTCGAATTTGGTTGGAGAAGATTATGGGATCAAGAGGATATGTGTCTCACTTCCTTGTTGTATTGAAACTCTAAGAGGATATGTGTCTCATTCCTGAAGTTGTGTTGAAACTCTAGAAAGACATGTGTCTTATCATTTCCTATTTTGATTGTAACTCTAGAGATGGAGGGAGAGATTCATGGACTCCCATTAATAAGATGTCTCCTCATATTTTGTATAAATAGGAGAAGCTTTCTCCTATCATAGGTAATGAAGAAGTAATGAGAAAGTAATGAGGAAGTAGATTTGTAACAAAGTTCAAGATGGAATGGGATGTAGATTTATGAGTTTTTGAATAAAGAAGCTTAGTTCTTTGATGTTATTGTGATCTTATCTTTAAGGAGCTGAAGGACTTCACCAAATTGGTAGCAGAGGGCCCCTGCTATCCAAGGAGGCTTTTACATGTTTTCTAGATAAGTTGCTTTCAATTCTGTTTTGTCATATTTCCTTACTTAGATTGCTTTCTGAAATCATAGCTTTTAGCATAATTTTTCATGGCAGCCCGGGCATTTGCATAGCTTTTTGACTAATGACATGGAATCAATATTGTTCTGCTGTTAATTTATTTTTTCTTAGTTTTTGTTTAATTCCGGTATTGCTTTGTTTATTTCAGTCTTGCACATTTGTTTCAGTAGTAAGATTTAGATATATTAAATTGCTCATGTCATTTTCAGTTACCTCCGAAAGCCACAGCTGGACTGATGGTGAGGGATTGTATTATGAAATGTGTAGTTTGATATTAGTTTCCTTTCTGCAAGTTAGATATATTAAATTGCTCATAACATCTTCAGTTGCCTCCAAAAGCCACAGCTGGACTGATGGTGAGGGATTGAATTATGGATGTGTAGTTTGATATTAGTTTCCTTTCTGCAAGTTAGAAATATTAAATTGTGCATGACATCTTCAGTTACCTCCGAAAGCCACAGCTGGACTGATGGTGAGGGATTGAATTATGAATGTGTGGTTTTATATTAGTTTACTTTCTGCAAGTTAGATATCAGTTACTCAAGTTGTTTATGGTTACTTCCGAAAATCATAGCTGGACTAATGATGAGGGATCAGAAGACAAGTTGATGCAAATTGATTTAGATTTACTTTATTGCAGCTTTTGGATTTCTTTCAACATAATTTATTTTGTGTTTAGACAGCAGCAAGAATAGTTTGGTTTCATGCTCACTAGTTCACTGTTTTGATTCATTAGATTAGCAGCATCTTTTCATTTCAGCAGCACATTTTCATTTCCTTTCCAGAGTTTTGTCATTGTATGTTTCAAATTCCTTTTTCAGTTTCAAGTTTGGTAAAATCATTATAAAGGACATCGTGCCTTGAATATCCATAACCATACTTGTCTTTTAGAATTTCATAAAATCAAAAGCATTAGTAAGAGATAGGTTATCTTGCACATATAGTGCACCACACTTCGTCAGCTTACGAATCCCTGGTTGATAATTTATGTTAGCAATTTAGGACACACTAAATTGACCAAACATTTTGGTGTCATTGCCGGGAAAGTGTAACTAGGTAGCCTTATTTCTTACATCTAAAAAAATTAATAATTCTTAAGTATGCTCTCCTCTTGCACTTTGTGTGATCTGGAGGATCAGAAAAGGAATTGTTATGTAAAAAAAAATTAATAATTCTTGAGTATGCTCTCCTCCTGCACTTTGTGTGATCTGGAGAATCAGAAAAAGAATTGTTATGTGAAAAAAAAAAAAAAAAAAGGAGACAAAATAAACTTCATCATTTCAATTGATTCAATTAAAAAAAAAAAATTCCAATACATTGTTTTGTTTAATGAAATATATGTGTATTTTTAAATTTTTGAAAATATAACATACATAATTTTATTAACAAATCAATTTAAAAAAAAAAAAAAAAAAAAACTCATGGAAATAAGACCCATGCATACGCATGAGGCCATTCTTTGGCTTGGCTTTACGCATATATGCAGATTTTCAATCCACACAAAGACCCATGCACTGCAATTTAAAAAAAAATAATAATAATAACCTTCTCTTTTTCATATTCATTTTTCTTCAAACAACAGTTATTAGAAATCATTTTTAAAAAAAAAATTGCACACAATGAATGTATATCACATGAAGAAACTGTTGATGAGGAAAAGATTGCAAATTGTTAATAAGAAGAAGATTGTAAATTGTTGATGAAGAGAAGATTACAAATTCAATTGTAGGGACATACAATGGAAGTGTATCATATGAAGAAATTGCTGATGAAGAGAATATTTCAGACTGTTGATGAAGAGAAGATTGTAGATTCTATTGCAAGTAATTGGAATGAGGAAGATCAATCTGAACTTATCTGTGAGATACAAGCCATTACACTTCAAAACCTTCAAAATAAAAACAAATCAAACCACAAATAATTGCCAGAAAACAAAATGCGTAATTGTCAAAAACACCCGTTTTTAAAACAAATTTTCTGAGCAAACCAGGACGAATTAGAAAAAAATAAAACATGGGTTTTTTCAGGAACGGGGTGAATTAGGTAATCTTATAAAAACTTTCTGAAATTCATAGCCATTTGAGAGAAATTCAGGGTTCTTCGGAGCACTAATTTGCAGTGTGCGTGAGAGAAAAATGTTTTTTTTTATTATGAAAACAGTCACGGTTTTGAGAAATAATCAAGGAACTAATTTCCTTATTTGAGGGAAAATGTGGCAGAATTCATGTTTGGTGGCATATGATGAATGAAAAATGGATTATTTGAGGCAAACACATTATCACATGTGCATCAAATACAAGTTGTATAAATTGAAAATGACTCTGCCTTCATCTCCTTCATAGTTAGGAATTTGACTTTAGAAATTTCAAGCTTTTTATTTTTATTTTGTATGAAAGAGGCATTGGCATGACTTTGTTTCAAAAATATTCATAAGGACAATTATTTCATCCATACTTTATTTCATTTTAAAAAAAAAAAAAAAAAAAAATTCAAAAAAATTCAAAAAAAAAAAAATTCAAAAAAAAAAAATCAATGAAATGAATAAGTTATTTGCTCACTTTTAAAGAGAATTATTGATTAATTTTTAGATGATGATAGAAAGATGAATGACTAACATTTATTCAAGATTTTTAGCAGCTGAAAAACCTCATTGTTCAAATCACCCTAACTTTCTCATACAAAATCAGATTTTGATGATTTAAGTATCGTTGGAAAGATCTCAACAAGATCTATACAATGAGAAATCCATCATTAGAGTTTGAAATGTCAAATAATGAAATAAATTGTTGAAAAGAAGCTACACTCAACTTGAGGCACTAATTCCAAAACAGGTATAAATTCTTTTGATTTTTCCTTTGAGAACTTGTTTCATTAATACAAATTCTTAGTTTTGTGTGTAAATGTCATAACTAGAGAGATTGATCACCTCTCTCCCTTTGATAATCTTACATTCCATTGCAGAATAAGTATTAGTTTTTTTTGCAGGTTCTAGGAGGAAGGACAAATGACTACAAGAGAATGGTGTCTCTCTAGGAGACCAATTTGTTTCATAAGAGGATGATCAGCAACAAAGAGGAAATATGCTGATGCAAAATCAGATCCAAACATTTGAAAAACTTTCAGATACCATTGTCTCCATCACATCCATACCTCATAATAAACCATTCACCTCATTTCACTTCATATTTTCCATTTACATTCACATCCACTTTCCATTTCTTTTTGTCCATTCATAACCCACAAAATAAAAGCAAGAGGCTCATTCACATGCTTATTGCCCATTTCCATTTTCATCTTCATTTCCATCTGCATTTCTTGTCATTTTCATTCCGCAAATAAGCCATGCTTCAATGCAAACTATTGAGTCTATAGTCCTTTGAGTCTAAGTTCTTTGTAAAACACCTTGAGGCTTGCATGCTTTAATGGCAAGTTCTCATGCTGACAAACAATGGGAATACATTAATGTCTCTTGTTCGTGAGATCTTCTAGGTGACTCGACATCAGCAAAATCATTCGTACCTAGCAAGATGTGTTTGGGCATCTTGACTCTCATTGTCATCAATGGTGAGAATTCTCGTGTTGACTAGTGGCATCCATTAATGGCCACTAAGTCAACAATTTCCTACTATGTTCGACATCAGAACATCTTTTCACATAGTAGGAATTGTGCCAATGAGTTTTGAAGACATGAAGACTATTATTTTCAGCATTTTGGAGCAGATTTCAGCAAGTTTTAGTAGAAGCAATAAAAAATCATCTCATCTCTTTATCCATGACTCCTCTTGTTCAGCCACTTGAAGAAGAATATGATCAGAATTTTGCAGCCACCACACATACACAACTCATCCACATTTTAGGTAAGTGAAGGTATGTTGTTTTCTAATTTTTAGTCATGTAATTCATTAGAATGCTAAAATTGTAACTTTGGAAAAATTCCTCACTCCCTTTTTCACATTGTCATATCTTTAGTTGGGGGAAGGGACATCATTTCATATCCACATGTCATACACTATGACACATTTTCATTTTATTTCCATACACATATACTTCCCAACCAACTATTGTTGCAACATGATCCAAAAGATTATATGCCTTGCAAATGATCAATTCATTGATGAAGTAATTGATTCTAAATGTTTTTATGAACTTTGATGCAACAAAGAAAATAAAGCATTGTTACACAAGAACCAATGCTTCAAAAAAAAAATGGTTGTTACACAAGAACCAACCATTGAAAAAAAATGGTTGTTACACAAGAACCAACCATTGAAAAAAAATGGTTGTTACACAAGAACCAACCATTGAAAAAAAAAAAAAATGTTGCAATCAAATGTATTATACTTTGCCAAAAAGGAAAAATCAAGAAGCAAAGTTTGGAATGAATCTATATGAGTCAGAACTCATAAAAGATCAACTCATGGACAAATGAATCATTGCAATGGTTGCATGAGGACATGCAATAACTTCGGTTGGGGGGTATGTTGAGTCTCAAAAATGTTCTCCATATTCATACATATTTCCATTATGTCATAACCATTTAGCTCTTATTTCATAGCCATTTGACCTAAAACCCTACATCAAATAACCATTTGCATAAATATATGGGTTAGGATCCTTGTTTTCCAAAGTTATTTATTTTATGTATTTTAAGTGAATTTATGATTAGAAACTAGAAAATTAACATAGTTTCATATATCTATATATGTGTTATGAGTTTTGTGACATGTGTAGGTCAAAAGGAGACTTCTAGAAAACCCTTATGTGGCACTCTAAGGCCAAATTCGAATTTGGTTGGAGAAGATTATAGGATCAAGAGGATATGTGTCTCACTTCCTTGTTGTATTGAAACTCTAAGAGGATATGTGTCTCATTCCTCAAGTTGTGTTGAAACTCTAGAAAGACATGTGTCTTATCATTTCCTATTTTGATTGTAACTCTAGAGATGGAGGGAGAGATTCATGGACTCCCATTAATGAGATGTCACCTCATATTTTGTATAAATAGGAGAAGCTTTCTCCTATCATAGGTAATGAAGAAGTAATGAGAAAGTAATGAGGAAGTAGATTTGTAACAAAGTTCAAGATGGAATGGGATGTAAATTTATGAGTTTTTGAATAAAGAAGCTTAGTTCTTTGATGCTATTGTGATCTTATCTTTAAGGAGCTGAAGGACTTCACCAAATTGGTAGCAGAGGGCCCCTGCTATCCAAGGAGGCTTTTACATGTTTTCTAGATAAGTTGCTTTCAATTCTGTTTTATCATATTTCCTTACTTAGATTGCTTTCTGAAATCATAGCTTTTAGCATAATTTTTCATGGCAGCCCGGGCATTTGCATAGCTTTTTGACTAATGACATGGAATTAACATTGTTCTGTTGCTAATTTGTTTTTCTTAGTTTCTGTTTAATTTCAGTATTGCTTTATGTATTTCAGTTTTGCTCATTTGCTTCAGTAGCTAAATTTAGATATATTAAACTGCTCATAACATCTTCAGTTGCCTCCGAAAGCCACAGCTGGACTGATGGTGAGGGATTGTATTATGAAATGTGTAGTTTGATATTAGTTTCATTTCTGCAAGTTAGATATATTAAATTGCTCATAACATCTTCAGTTGCCTCCGAAAGCCACAGCTGGACTGATGGTGAGGGATTGAATTATGGATGTGTAGTTTGATATTAGTTTCCTTTCTGCAAGTTAGAAATATTAAATTGTGCATGACATCTTCGGTTACCTCCGAAAGCCACAGCTGGACTGATGGTGAGGGATTGAATTATGAATGTGTGGTTTGATATTAGTTTACTTTCTGCAAGTTAGATATCAGTTACTCAAGTTGTTTATGGTTACTTCCGAAAATCATAGCTGGACTAATGATGAGGGATCAAAAGACAAGTTGATGTAATTTGATTTAGATTTACTTTATTGCAACTTTTGGATTTCTTTCAACATAGTTTCTTTTGTGTTTAGACAGCAGCAAGAATAGTTTGGTTTCATGCTCACTAGTTCACTGTTTTGATTTATTAGATTAGCAGCACATTTTTCATTTCAGTAGCACATTTTCATTTCCTTTCAAGTTTTGTCATTGTATGTTTCAAATTCCTTTTTCAATTTCAAGTTGGTAAATCATTATAAAGGACATCATTGCCTTGAATATCCATAACCATACTTGTCTTTTAGAATTTCATAAAAATCCAAAAACGACAAAAAGTAAGAGATAGGTTATCTTGCACATATAGTGCGCCACACTTCGTCAGCTTACGAATCCCTGGTTGATAATTTATGTTAGCAATTTAGGACACACTAAATTGACCAAACAGAATGCATAACAGGATTATTTGTGATACTGATGGCACTTGTATTATCACACATAATGGAGATAGGAGGTGAAAATTTGATTTGAAAGTCTTGTAGGGTTTGCATCATCCAGAGAAGTTGAGTGCAACATGATGCTACAGCCATATATTTTGCTTCTGCTGTGGATAAGGCAATAGATCTTTGCTTCTTGCTGAACCAAGATACTAACCGAGGCCCCATATAGAATGCACCACCACTAGTGATTTTCTGATCATCAACACTTTCAGCGCAATCTGCATCAGTGTATGCATGAAGAGTAAGGTCAGCATTCTTTGGATACCATAGTCCAAAATCTTGAGCTCCTTGTAGATATTTGAATATTCTTTTCACAGCCCGAAGGTGAGACTCTTTTGGGTTGGCTTGAAATCGTCCAAAAATCCCAACTACATGCATAATGTCCGGTCTTGTCCCAATGAGATAAAGTAGACTTCCTATCATAGATCTATATTTTGGTTGATTCACCGTGGGGGAATCATCACTAGAACTAAGATTACATCCGGTTATCATTGGTGTACTTACAGGTTTGCAATCTTCCATGCCATACTTCTTCAGGATTTGCTTAAGGTATTTTGCTTGTGATAAGAAAATGCCATCTGTTTCTTGTTTCACTTGCAATCCAAGAAATAATGTTAGTTCCCCAAGTAAAGACATTTCAAATTCTTGCTGCATATCCGTAGCAAATTTCTGACTCACAGACTCTTCATTACTTCCAAAAATGATATCATCAACATATACAACCACAAGCAATAGTTTGTCATTTTCAGTTTTTGTGTATAAGTTGCTATCAGAAGACCCTTTTGAGAATCCTTGTTGATGAAGATATTTGGCAAGACGATAGTACCATGCCCTTGGAGCTTGTTTGAGACCATATACAGCCTTTTTAAGTCTACAAACAAGTTTTTCATCATTTCCCAAAATGAATCCTTTTGGTTGTTCTATATAAACTTCTTCTTCTAGATCACCATTCAGAAAAGAAGATTTAACATCCATTTGATAAACTTTGATTTGTTGGAAGCTTGAAAAAGTGAGAAACATTCTTATGGCTTCAAGTCTAGCTATAGGAGCAAAGGTTTCTTCAAAGTCTATACCTTCTTGTTGAGCATACCCCTTGCAAACAAGTCTAGATTTATTTCTTATAACATCCCCATTCTCATTTAACTTGTTTTTGAATATCCATTTAGTTCCAATGACATTTTTGTCATTAGGTCTTGGTACTAATTCCCAAGTGTGATTCTTTTCAATTTGATCAAGCTCTTCATTCATGGCTTGAATCCAACAATCATCTTTGCTAGCTTGAATAACACTGTGAGGTTCAATAGTGGACAGAAATGCCAGATTGCTAGAAGATCCCACAAGAGTCCTTCTTGTTTGTACACCTGATCCATTTTCTCCCAAAATTTGAGATTCTGGATGATTCTTTTGAACATATCTGGATGGAGCCTTTTCAGACAAATCATCTTCGGGTTCTTCATTGGGTTCACTGTTTGTATCATTAATATTTGATGTAGAAGGATATATGTCATCATCATCGTCTTCAATTGTTGTTTGTTTTTCTTCTTTTGGAGCTGTTGGAGACTCATCAATAACAACATCTATACATTCAACAATCTTCCGAAGTCTTTTATTGTAACATTTATATGCCCTAATCCTAGAGGAGTAACCAAGAAATATTCCTTCATCTGCTCTGGGTTCAAACTTGCCAAGTTTTTCATCATTATTTTTGATAAATCATTTGCTTCCAAAAACTCTAAAATTCTTCACAGTGGGAGGATTACCATACCAGAGTTCATATGGAGTTTTATCACTATTTACATGAACATGTGCCTTGTTAAGAATATTTACCGTTGTATGTGCTACTTCTCCCCAAAATGTGTCAGGTGTTCTGGAATCATCAAGCATAGCTCTAGCCATTTGTTGAACTGTTCTATTCATTCTTTCTGCTACACCATTTTGTTGTGGAGTGCCAGCTACAGAAAACTGTCTTTTTATGCCATGTTGTTCACAAAATTCAAGGAATTCATCTGATGTAAATTCTCCTCCTCAATCAGATCTAAGACACTTGATTTTTAGATCTAATTCATTCTCAACTAGTGCTTTGAAGATCTAAAATTTCTCAAATGCTTCATCTTTGTGTTTAAGCAGCCCAATCCAACACATTCTAGAGAAATCATCAATGAATAAGATATAGTATTCTTCACTACGTGGTGACTTTTTCCTCATAGGTCCACATATGTCAGTATGAATGAGTTCAAGAGGCTTACTTGATGATCCTTCCTTGGCATTAAATTGTACTCTAGTTTTCTTACCGAATTGGCAAGATTTGCATATGATATTTTCAGGTAGAGTAATATTGGGAAGATCATGAACAGCTTTAAGTCTGCTTGATTTGTTGATTTGAGAGAATCTCAGATGCCCCAACCTTCTATGCCATAGCCAATTTTCTGAAGATTTACTCAAATAACATTGTTCTTTGTAGTTCTTCAATATATACAGGTTGTTTGGAGTTCTTTTTCCTTTTATAATTGCTTTACCTGTATCAAGATCACGTACCACACGGCTGTACCGAACTAAAGACAACTTCAGTTCCTTGATCACACATTTGAATTACACTTAACAAGTTATGCTTTAATCCATCCACATACATGACTTCATTAGCTTTCACCTTATCTTTTAGAAAAAAAGACCCTTTTCCTTTAATGACCGCAGGAGTATCATTTCCAAATGTAGCATTATTTTCTTTTTCTAGAGCACTACATGCAAGAATTTTGTCTTTATCACCTCTTGTTGGCCACCTGTAAATTTTGGTCTATCGAAAGGTGGCCAAAACATGTTTTCAGCCTTCAAGAAACACTTTCCTGGCCAAAATGTTATCTCTTGAAGCCTGTAGACGATCTCATGCTCATGTCTCAAGGTTTTCACTGTTATTTCTCAGAAACTCAAAATTCTACTAAAAATTCCATGAGAAGACTGCTACAATATCCTCCTCCTTTTCCCCTTTTTCCTCTCAGAGACTAACCTTCATATTTTCATCATTTCCTTTGTTCTCCATTTTCCTCACCCTCTTTTCATATAAAATTTCCTTTGCAGAGTTCCAAACTTCTTTTGAACTCTGTCGAAACCCTCAGAAACCTTTGAAAATCATTGAAAATCTGTGTAAAAAACCCATTTCTCTCTTAAGGGTTTAAGCCCCTTGGCCTGAGTTTCTAAACCACTTCCCCAATATGCCCTCATCATAAAAACCAAGCGCCAAACCCATGAAGCGCTAATCGCATCGGAAAGATTCAAAGTGTGCACGTTTGTGAGCCATTTTAAATGCCGATTGCGATCAGCCCCTTTGTCCTAAACCGCAGATCATATTGTTATTTCATTTACCCGTGGGCCCGCAATCGGGCGCTAAACCATTGAAAAATCCCTCTCTGATCAATATTTTTCTGTGTAAACCCAAA